>ML777513.1:1750060-1774082 GCA_009831015.1 Picea engelmannii
CCTTGAAAAAGAGATAATTTCAGATAATAATCCTCTTCGAGGGGGCAACCTCCTTTTACCCCACTTAAATGTTCAAGTACAAGATGATCCAAAATGAAAAAGTCTCCTTGGTATATATAGGAGACTAGGAGGTATAATTACAAATAATGTCTTAAATCCGACATAATTAAAATAACATTTCTAATCTAAATTACAACTAATGGCCTAAATCCGACATAAATAAAATAGCATTACTAATCTAATATGCCCCAATTAGGGGGTAATGAGCCAATATTAGGGCTTAACATTGACATCAATGACAACCAACAATCCATACCAATTATCCATCAACCTAAGAAAATTGTCTGACATCAGGATTCTAGGGAGTCTCCTGATATATGCCATGTATGTGGGAGATCAAATATGTAGTATTGTTTTCTAATGCACAACCATTCGAAAGGGGCCTTCCTATATAATCTAGGTATGTGGAAGAGCCACACTATCCCCGGGTTGTAGCAATGACAGGTAACAATAACTCCTACGTTTAGAGACACCATAATACCTATGTACCTAAAACTCCTTAAGATTCTCGAGATTTTATGTGATACTCCTAATATCCCACTTTATTCCACTTTTTGAATCACCCCAATTGGATCTTCTAGTCAAAAGATATTCAAATTTCCAAAAAACAAAATGCACCTTTTAAAACCCCGATTTGGGGACTGTTTTTCTAGCCGAACTTTCTTCTATTTGTAGCTCTGCAATTTCGGCCCTTATGAGTCTATAATTTCAGCTTGAGGTAGCCTGATGTGTATTCTTTCCAACCCCATAGGTTATACCAAGATTTTATTCTCCAAGATAATTTTATGATAACTTTCCCAATATGTGCTCATTGTTTTCCCTTTCAGGAGAAAAAACTTGTATGACTTTCCACGTGTCACTCTCTTCACTTCCGAACTTGAAATTTTCACCAATATAAATTTGGTCCATTGTTATATAAATATTTTCCTCACCCTATGAAATCTTTACCATAAGGCCTTTTTTCATTTCCCCATGCAGACTTATCATCCCCGTTTGTAAGTTCTAGAGCTAAAAACAAATATTTTTCCACATGTATCCATGTTGCACACTATACAACATGCGTATACGTAGGTTGCTCCACTACAACCCACGTACATCAGGATTTGTGCCATAAAATGAAAATTAATGTCGGATTTCCATGTCACTACATGAGATCTATGATCCTTGGCCTTCCATATACTGGAAATGTTCTGACTCGGCCCTTCAATTCCATTTTGAAGGCTATAAATGGGCCAATTCTGAGCTATGGAAAATGGGAAAGAATTCAAATTTGAGAGCAAAGTTACTATGGAGGAATTATTTACTTCATATTAATTCTGCATCCCTTTGTCCTTTAAGTCTGAACATAGTGTTCAGCCCCCAAGCTCTTCTCTTATTGATTGAGAACTTCATTGTTTCTCTCTTATGAACCTGCCTTTGGTGGAGGATTGAAGTGGTGGAGGCCCAACTGGAAGGAACTTAGTTTCTCAGTTCTGAACCATGTTGACACAAAATTCTGTAACATTTTCATTTATGCTGATCATATCTTGATAGAAATACTCTTTTCCCGTCCAATTGATATCTTGCAAATATATTGAATTATTATTCCATGGGCGTATTTGTCTGGTTTATTAATGGATTATGCTATTGAATGTGCTAACATTATATAATATCACCACATGCTTGCTTTGTTGGGTTGTTGGGGACTAGTTGCAGATGTATTTCTTGGGTCAAGTGCTCAATGATGGAATTCATCGAACGTCTGGATGAGGTAGGCCCTTTATATTGTCTTGCTATCATATTTTTTTATATAAAATACTTGAGAAGAGAGTTGATTTCTGTAGTCATTTCTGTTTGTTGTGGTTTACCCTATCCGTATAGAGATTTTCCTCGTAATAGAATTGGCGACCATACTGGGGATTGAATCTTGTTTCTTAAGGTTTGGAGTACTTTTCTCCTTAGATTGCTCTCATTTCTATGTTGTTTCTTTTCGCATCATTGCTTGACAATTTCTTTTCACTCTGGGTCTACGTTTTCATCCTTTCTCCCTTGCCTGGTCTTGTTTTGAAACATATACATGCTTATTTCCCTAACAGTCATGTACATACACAGGTTGTCCCTCTACAAGCGTATATATGCTCTGTTTTCCCAAACAGTTGCGTACATCAATTTTCCTGGCTTTTTTTCTTGGTTTGGTGGTTGTTGGGTGGGATTTGATGTTTGTTGAGCCTTCTTGGGTCTCTTTAGTGCATGTTAAGTTCTTTTGGGATGAAAAGAAACCTATCTTTGGTTGAGTTTCTGGGTAGAGTCTTTCTCATCATCTTTTCATTTTTTATTGTTCTTGTAAATTGGGCTGGGTGTTTTGCTACTTGGTATGCTGCTTGAGTTATCTCTTTCTATACACAGTAGAGTTTATATATCAAGTTTCTCTTCAGTCCATGCATTTTCATTTTTATTATATTGAAAATATAAAAAAATAGGCATTTTTGCATTGCTTGGCATTTTTGTCTTTTGAGTCTTTTTCATTAGCTTAGTGCATATAGTGAAAGATTGCATTTTACTTCAGAATTGCAGAATTGAAATTTGAAAATTGCACTGGTTCTTAGAAGCATATCATTCATTGAAAGTTAATTTTAGGAATTTGCATCATTTTCATATTTACTTTTCTTGCAGATTCATAACATCATGAGTTTCACTACCATACCTTTTTGAGTAACCACAACCATTAAAATTAATGCTATAATTTAAAATTGATTAGTCACAATTTTATTTTCTAGGGTGCACAAACTAGCTTAGGATTTAGTGCCTTGGAATGGGAGTTTGTGAGTAAACTTCTCAAAGGAAATTAAATCAACATATGTGTCTGAGATAGGGAGTGGAGAAATACATTGTATAATTGGTAGTATCAGGAGGCTCCACTCACACCAGAGTTAATCACGAGGTCGTGCAAAGTCAGTTGAAGGGATATCCCCCCGATACCTTCCTAGCGTCAGAGATATTTCTGGGGATCTATTTGTATCTCAGGATTTTTCTAGTGCCTTTACCTCCATGAGAGGCAGTACTTTCAAGGTTTCAGGCTTTGCTACCCTACCCATACCATGGAACTGACTTACAACTTCTTGTCTGTGCACCAGTTATACAGTGTTTTATTAGTTTCTTGACTTAGGTGTCTCATAGGTTACTTGCAGGGGTTATTCTGTAGGTACCCTGGGTCAGATAAGGGTCGGACAACACACAACATTTATGGAGGATTACCTCTCCGAGGGGATCTGATCGACTGCTTGTTAATCCCACGAGGGCCCTGGTAACTGATTATGTTACCTCTGATCTTTAGAAGGGAGTCTCAATCCCCTCTTGGGCGAGACATACCTTCTTTAGGGAGGGAGGCCACTCAACCACTTTACCTCATTTGTATGCATATTGGCCATTTGAATTTTGGTGTACTCTTTGATTACTAGTTGGCCTTAAGAGTCTATACTGAGTTCTCATTATCATGGATAGTGGAGTTCCTTTGGATCCCTCATTTATCACTACGTAACCCATGATGCCTACCCATTTCATGGGGACAAATCATTTCTCTTTTCATAATGGTATGCATAACTATGGAACTCAATTCATGCCTTGGATATCTAGTCATTATCTCATTGATATCCCTTCACCTTTGAAATCCTCTCCCTGGTCCACTTATATGAATCCTAGCATTGGATCTAGGGGCACCGTGTCCCCAGTGCCTACGTCTTCATTTGATATGAATCATGTCCCTCAACCATCTTTTACTACGGGAAGTTGGAACCTCCCCTCTTATGGATCCAGTCCTAGCTATGATAATTCAGGATCCAATACTCATATGGGTGCTTATTCTACTTGTTACACCCCATCCATGTATCCTTCGTCCTCCATGTCGATTGCTTCGAACACTTTTCCCATGTCGGGTCCTCATGTATCCTCGGGTGTTTCATACAGGGAGAATCATTTTTACAGTTCGAGCTACCCTCTTCATGAAACCCCTTCACAAGGGGGGAAATTATATCCTCACTTGAATAGTCCTTATCATATTTCATTCTCATCACAGACTTCAGTGATGATGCCCTTTTATAATTCTCTGAATTAATTAAACGAAGGATACTACCTTTCTAGACAGGGACAGGGGGTAAACCAGGACCCTTCCTTGCCTACAATGTTTCAAAGCCAATATTTCCCTGGACCTTGGTATCAAATGACACAACTCGCCACTAGTCCAGTCACTACCATTCATACTACATCTCCATCACCAACCTCTACCAATTATGTTGGAGATGCGTCAACAACCTCTATAAGTCATGTTGACAACCCACACCTAGCCACTGCTAGTCATGCTGTGGGAACCACTCTAATTGACACGAGCCATATCAATACCACATATCTAACCTCTGTACATCATGTAGGAGATGACTCTCTCATCTATGCAAATCACATTGAGAGCATGTCACCAACCATTGTGAATGACATTGGGGGCATCGAGAAGCATAGAAGTCTCAGACGTAACCCAAATTCCTTTGCAGAACTGGCGAAGGAGAACACCTTACTCATTTATGTCTATCTATTATTGGGATACCAGAAGCATGGGGCTCACCTAAAGGCCCTTTGGATTCTGAGGCATCTGTGGTTTCCCCACACCTTGCTTCTCCTTTGATTGACACGACAGTAATGTTGCTAGAAGCATCACCTGACCACACTCCCAATTTTGAGGGTGATGTGTCTCCGGTCCCTGTTATCATGCATCCTATTCAACCAATGGTTGATATAATGGTCATGCTGATGTAATATTCGGCTGACACCCATCTTCCTTTAAGGGATGATGCATCTCTTGACCTTGTTGTCTTGCAACCTGTTCAACCAACGGTCGTGTCAATTGAATCTTCGACCGACACCACCCCTATTTTTGGAGGTGATACATCTCTTGACCTTATCGTCTTGCCTCCTTTTCAACCAATGGTTGAAGAAGTGGTCGCACCGATGCAATTTTCGGTTGATCCTAATTTTCTAGTTCTAGTTCTATACCTCCTATACCTTCTATACCATGTCATCAACATTTTTGATTTTGCACCTTCTAAACAAGAGAGAGTTTTATTCTCACCAAGTACTCTCCCTCCAAGTCCTGGAGAGGTTCACTTTGATTGGGATGGTCTTGTGGGGTATCCAATGCCTCCTCCTATGTCCTTTCAAGTATGAGACTTTATTCTTTATATCATGGAGATGATAACCTCTACAAGTATTTTATCCTCCTCGACTTGGAAATCTTTGGGTTTTTCCAAGCTTGTGTCAGCTCTTCGTAATTTGCTGACCTTTCACAGAAGTCCTGCATGGGAGCCTTGGCCTCCCCCATTACATGTTGCTTAGAAAATCATCCACGAGTCTGATTTAATCTCTTTCTGACTCGTCTAAAAAGAGAAAAGATTATCGAGTGATTTGTCCCTTTCACACTCGTTAAATTGGACTTGAATGGTCATGAGTCTTAGTTAAGATGTTTTCCGACTCGTTATCAAAAAGTGAAAAGATTTTCGAGTGAACTTGTCTCTTTCACACTCGTAAATTGAATTTGAAAAGATGTCTATTTGGCACAAGTTTATCCCTTTTTCACACCAAGTAGACTAAAAGACATAAAAAATGACATTTTTTGGTGTTAAGTTGTGATTCCATCTCATGCCCTTACTTGTAGTATTGAGCCTATAACCGGTTCTCTCTTTGCGATATAAACCATTTGCCTCTGCATTTTTTTCATCCTCAACCAAGTAGAGCCTTGTTTATATCCTTCGCAATTTGACACCCTATACCTAGGAGGGAACATTCCCCCGAGTGTCCATCTCCCACATGCATTTCCCTACATTGAGCATAGGTACATTCCACTGTTGGAACTAGTTTTTCTTAGTTGTGACACTTGTTTCCTCCTCTGTATCATAGAATTCATTTGTCTATGAAAAAAAAAAAAAGATGACCCGAAGGGAGCATTATATTTTATTGGAAGTAGTCTTGTCTCCTTTGAACAAAGAACGAAGTTATTGAGTCCATTTTTCATCATAATTTTTGGATTAGCATGGCCTTAGGAAGCTAAGCTCATTACAGAGTCTTCTCTACCGACTGGTCACTCTTCCAGTCCCTATAGAGAATTTCATTGATGCCTCCTGCATCTCATGGTTTCATCATTGGGTCCATGTTGTCAGAGTCCTCCATATGTCTCACGCTCTTGTTCAAAGGAAGTATATAAACCTGTGTCGGCCACTCCTCAGAACGCTTGACTTTGCATGTTGGCCATACCCACAGTTTGTCTCAGGATTACATGATAATGTAGTCCTATCATGCACCCTAGCCCTACTTTCATCATTGGTAGGTAAACTTGAACCCAACAGTTGACATTTCATCATTGGTCGTTGACTGAGTGGTTTCCCTTATGTTCGACGACAAGACTTCTATTCACACATTGGGATTCGTGTAGTGTCTTAGATGCCATTAGCCTTATTGGTGGTTTCCTCTCCTTTTTCATTAGTTTTCATCATTGGATGCTATTCAGAGGGTCTTTTTCATGTCCCACTTTCACTTGGCACACACGAAAGATGCACAGGGTCGTTGGTTCGTGAACATGTTCTTCGTCTGATTTCCACCAAATCATGAATCTCTTGCTTTATACCTCATTATCACTGATGAGAGATGCCCTAATGCTCTCCTTTTAGCGGGTCTCCTTCCATCGACGTCAACTCATTTATTCTGGAAATTAGACATAGAGTCTTATGTGTACCTTGAGGCTTGCAATCATCAGTGGCAGGCTCTCTCACCATCGACAGTTGTGAATACATCAATGTCTCCTGATTAATGGATTCTTCAAGTGTTTGACACTGACTCCTTTATTCACACTTATAAGAATGTACTTAGTGCCTTGATACCTACTATCATTATTGGTGGGTTGTCTCACATTTGTTAATGGTATACATCAATGATTGATAATCAAACGATGTCTCGTTGTGTTCGACCTCAACTCCTTTATTCACATGACATAGACTTGCACCTTTGGAAGAATGTGTAGAAGACTTGAAGACATTAGTATGTGACCACAACTTTCCTGAGCTGTTGTTTCCTTCTCATTGGACCCATACCTATATGAATTCAGTGATCATGGGAGATCATATTGTACTCCATTGTATACATATATCTTCAGATTTATTTTGAGACTAGTTCTATTGGGCCTTGTTTGTGACTATGACAACTATTGGCATGTAACTTCATTTGTATTTTCCTATTTATGGCCACATAAACTTGTTTGGTATATTTTCACATGGATCTGTAGTGTAATTTTATTGGCAACCATGTATGCAAAGTCAGTGTAGAATGTAATGAGAAACTAGTTCATCCAGTTGGTCCCCTACCACTTCGCTTCTGGGTTGTTTATAATGTATTTCGTCCATTGTAGATACTCCTATGACCTCACACATTAGGGGGCATATGTTATAGAAAGATTTTCCTCACCCTATGCAATATTGCCAATAAGGCCTTTTTCCATTTCCCCATGTAGACTTATCCCTGTTTGTAATATCTAGAGCTAAAAAAAATTAATTTTCCACATGTATGCATCTTGCACACTATACAACATGTGTATATTCATGCTTCTCAACTACAACCTACGTACATCGGTATTTGTGCCATAAAATGAAAATTAATGTTGGGTTTCCATGTCACGACAGGATATCTATGATCCTTGGCCTTCCATATATTGGAAACATTCTGACTCGACCCTTTAGTTCCATTTTGAAGGCTATAAATGGGCCAATTCCGAGCTATGGAAAAGGAGAGAGAATTCAACTTTGAGAGAAAAGTTACTCTGGACGAATTATTTAATTCATATTGAGTCTGCATCCCTTTGTCCTTTAAGTCTAAAGACAATGTTCAACCCCCAAGATCTTCCCTTATTGATTGAGAACTTCATTGTTTCTCTCTTATGAGCTTGCCTTTGGTGGAGGATTGAAGTGGTGGAGGCCCAACTAGAAGAAACTTACTTTCTTGGTTCCGAACCTGTCGACACGGAAGTCTATAACATTTTCACTTCTGCTGATAATATCTTAATAGAAATACTCTTTTCTCATCCAATTGATATCTTGGGAATATATTGAATTATTATTTCGTGGGTGTATTTGTCTGGTTTATTAGTGGATTATGATATTGAATGTGATAACATTATATAGTATCACCACATGATTTCTTTGCTGGGTTGTTGAGGACTAGTTGCAGGTGTATTTCTTTGGGTCAAGTGCTCAATGATGGACTTCATCGAACGTCTGGACGAGGTAGGCCCTTTATCTTGTCTTACTAGCATATTTGTTTATATATCATACTTGAGAAGAGAGTTGTTTTTGCATTCATTTCCGTATGTTTTGGTTTACCCTATCTATAGAGATATTTTCCTCGTAACATCCATTCCCTAACCAATGGAGTAGGTCTCACTCAATTTGGAGGTTTGTAGCTTCAGATATAACAATTTTCCCAAGAACACCTATTTTAGATTGAAATTTGGACCAACCAAAAACCCTAATTTCCTTAGAGAATACATTTAAGAGTATATAGAATCAATGGATGAAATTTGTACACCCTATACTTCAATATTCCTCATGAATACTATAAAAATTTCAGAACCTGAAATCAAGCCGAAAAAAATTGGGAGCACAAATTCCAAGAAGACCTGTTTCAAACTAATTTCACGAATAGTCAAAAACCCTAACTTGAACATAATGTATCTCTAAAAATATAATGAAACAAGATATGAAATTTGGACCCAAGTTATCTCTATATGTCACATATACAACATAGAAATTCTAGATACCGAAACCTTCCAGAAAAAAAAATTGTAGCGAAAATTTCAAGAAGACTTGTTTTGAAGAAGCCAGTCCAGAGGATTGTCTAGCTCTGATACCAAATGTTAAGAACCAAATATCAAAATAACATAAAAACCTCAGAATAAGTAGTCAACGCCTTGAAAAAGAGTGAAATTCAGATAATAATCTTTTTCGAGGGGGAAACCTCCTTATACATCATATGAATTCACAAATACAAGATGATTCCAAATAAAAAATGTCTCCTTGGTATATATATAAGACTAGGAGGTACAATTACAACTAATGGACCCAAGATGAAATATGTAAAATAACAATACTAATGCAATATGCCCCAATTAAGAGGTAATTTTCCACAATTTAAGGCTTAACACTAAGTAAACTTAACCTAGTGTAAAGAGAGATAAAGTGGAGAGCTAACTAAGAACTAGATAACAGCTAAAGAACCTTATTTACACTAACACTCCTCCTTAAGTGAAACTTAGGGCGAAATGTAAACAAATATGAAAATATGGGTCTTGACTACAAGGAATGATAAGGTACCCATGTACAAAATATCCCCTCAAATAAAAAAGGAAGGATAAAACCTAGAGGGAAAAAACTCCCCCCCATGGGAGGATGAAGGAAGAAGGGCTAAGTGAGCCCCCTAGAATAAATGTCTCGCACCCCCAAGAGAGACCAAAGAGGGACATAATTTCTCTTAGTGAATGGTTCGGTGAATATGTCTACAACCTTCTCTACTTCAGGAAAATATCACAAATTATTCACCAAACCCTTAGTTTTGATGCTTGCAATGATGGATTAGGTGCTTCTAGTGACAATCAAGTCATCAACATAGACAACCAAGCATAGAATAGCATCCTACTGTCTCAATATGTAGACATTTGGATCAAAGTGGAATATATAGAACCCAACTGGGAGAATAAAGGAGTCCATATTAGCATACCAAGTCCATGGGGCCTATTTGAGACTGTAAAGAGACTTCCACAATCTACAAACTAGTGAAGAATCCTGAACAAATCCTTTTGGCTGGTCTATGTAAATATCCTCATGTATATCCCCATGAAAAAACTAACTCTTTACATCCCTTTGATGTATAATTTTTAAGAACCAAATATCAAAATAGAATAAAAAACCTCAGAATAAGTACTGACGCCTTGAAAAAGAGAGAATTGCATACAATAAGCCTCTTCGAGGGGGAAACCTCCTTATACACCACATACATTTACAAATACAAGACGATTCCAAATGAAAAGGTATCCTTGGTATATATAGAATACTAGGAGGTACAATTACAACTAATGGACCCAAGACAACATAAATAAAATAACAATACTGATGTAATATGCCCCAATTATGGGGTAATGTGCCACTATTTAGGGATTAAAATTCCCCTCCCCTTCAAACAAGTGTTTTCCACAACGCTTGAGTGATTCTGGATGCTTCTGTATAATAGAATCATCTTCCAAAGTGGAATCTTCAACAGGTAGCTTCCTCCACTTAATGAGATACTATGAAATGGATCTATTCCTCAACTGACAAATTATTGTGTCAGTGATATCTTCAGACTCCAATATGATTTGTTCTTCCTTGTCAAGTTTTGGAAATATAGTTTGAACTGGGATCTTGTCAACTATAACCTTGTTTAAGCATGAAACATGGGAAATTGGGTGTACTCACGAAGATGCAGGCAACTCTAATTTGTATGCCATAGTACCAATCTTTTGCAACACCTTATAAGGGATATATTACTTTGGTGTTAATTTATTATCCTTCTTAGATTTCTTGAGGGACATATGTTTGTATGGTTGTAGTCTTAAAAATACCCAATCCCCTACTTCAAAACTTATTTCACTATGATGTTGATCTACTTGTTGTTTCATGTAATTCTGTTCCATGGTTAGGTTGTCCTTTAAGGGTTGGAGAACTTTTTGTTGATGCTCAATGTGATCTTCCACTACTTGAACCTTATATTTTTATTTTAGAGAAGAAATCATGGAAGGTGGGTGATATCCATAGAGTGCCATAAATGGTGTAATTTTTATTGCAGTATGAAAGGAAATGTTATACGACCATTCTGCCAAGGTAAACCACTTGAACCATTGTGTTTGTTTATCAAAGACAAAGCAACAAAGGTAGCCTTCCAAACATTTTTTCACTATCTCAGTTTATCCATTATATTGAGAATGATATTATGAACTATGAGCTAATTGAGTACCTAAACAATAAAATAATTCTTTCCAAAAATGTCCAGTGAAGATGGGATCTCTGTCACTTACAATAATCATTGGGATTCCATGTAGATTTTGCACTATCTCCATGAATGCAGTGGAAATTGTACTGGCTTTGAAAGGATGAGAGAGTGCACACAAGTGTGCATACTTGGTCAGTTTATCAACAATCACCATGATGACACTCTTTACTTCAGACTTCGGTAACCCTGTGATGAAATACATGGAAACCTCCTCCCTACACTGACTTGGGATGGATAATGGTTGTAAAAGAGCTGGGGTATTAATTGTTTCCACCTTATTTTGTTGGCAAACCAAACATTCTTCCACAAAACTTTGAACATCAATTTTATGTCCATCCCGAAAAAATTCCTTCTTGACCCTATGGTAGGTTTTAAAAAATCACGAGTGCCCTCCTATAAGAGAGGTGTGCAATTCCAAGAGTACCTTTTGTTTGAGTTGGGAGTTATTACATAAATATAAGAAATATTTGTACCATAGTGAATCATTTTTCCGTGAAATGTATCTGATGCACTATAATCGTGTTGCAACCTTTTAATGAGAGTCAACGTGTTTTCATCATTCTTCCATTCATCCCTCACTTCTATTATCCAATCGGGTTGGATGATCGATATAACATAGAGAAATACCTCAACATATTCATCCTTTATTGAGAGTGCATCTACCAAAAAAAAAATCTTCCCTTTTTTGTATATGATTTCAAAACCATAACTCAACATCTTGGTCACCCATTTTTGTTGTTCTTCTGAAGATAGTCTTTGTTCCGAGAATTATTTAAGACTGTCATGATCTATTTTGACCTTGAAGTTCCTACCTATTAGGTAAGGGCACCATTTCTTCAATGCATGTAGTATTTCCATCATTTCCTTCTCATAAATTGGTTTGTGTAAGTCATTTCCCTTGAGTGGCCGACTTTCAAAAGAAAGGGGCCTTCCTTCTTGCATTAGAACAACACCAATTCCATTTCCCGAGGGATCACATTCCACAATAAAGGTTTTTGTGAAGTTTGGTGTGGTCAACACAAGAGATTTTCACATCGCCTCTTTAAGTTATTCAAAATCTTGAGTTTCCTCTAAATTCTATGAAAATGAATCCTTCTTATTTAATGTCATTAAAGGTGTTGTTATTCTTCCATAGTTCCGAACAAACTTGTAATAGTAACTTGTCAAATCCAAAAACCCTCTAAGATTCTTCAATGTTTTGGGAATCGACCTGTCCATCATGTCCTTAATATTGTCAGGGTCTACCTTGTCACCTTCATGAGATACAATATGACCAAAATAATCTACCTCCTTCACCCCAAAGAAACATTTGGATGGTTTGGCATATAGTTGTTTCTCCTTTAGTAGTTGTAGCACCTTGTCAACACATCGAAAATTATCCTCCCAAGACTTGCTATAGATTAGTATATCATCAAAAAATACTGACACAAATTTTCGAAGGAAGGGCCTGAAAATGTAATTCATCAATGCTTGGAATGTGGAAGGTGCATTTGTACGGCCAAAAGGCATGACCAAAAATTCATAATGTCCTTCATGAGTTCGGAATGTTGTTTTTGGGATATCTTCTTCCTTCATTCTAATCTAATGATACCCTGAATGAAGATCCAATTCTGTGAAGTAGATTGCTCCATGTAGTTCATATAACAATTTATCAATGACGGGAATGGGAAACTTGTCTTTAATAGTGATCTTGTTGAGCTCTCTATAGTATGGACACATACACCATGAGCCCTCTTTCTTGAGTACCATTACCACCGGTGTAGAGTAAGAACTTCGGCTAGGTCTAACAATGCTATCCTCTAACATTTCTTCAACCATACACTCAATTTCACTCTTCTAGGCATAAGGGTATCTGTAAGGCCTGATGTTAGGAGGAAAACTCCCAAGAATTAGGTGAATAGCATGATCATGATTTCGAGTGGGTGGAAGACCTCTGGGAATATCTTCAAATACATTGGAATGCTCGTCAATGATCCCTTGGAGATCTAGGGGAATAGATGGATTAGATGTTTGAACATCTAGTGAGCATAGTTGTACAATTACACCCTGATGCCCCTTTTTCAATAATTTTTTCATGCCTTTGGAGCTTATCACCTTACTGGGTTTCCCTATGATACCCCTTAACTTAATTTCCTTTCCTTCCAATGAAAAGTTCATGAAAAATAAAATCCACTATTACCAATTATTGTAACCATTGGAGTCCTAGTATGACATCACTACCCATGGGTATAACAATCATTGGATTATTCATTACATATCCCCCCATAGTGAGATTGATCTTATGGCATTTTCCTGAGCATTTAATATTTCCTTGATTTGCAATCATTACTTGAAACTCTCGCACTATATATATACAACAATTGAGAGCTTTGGATAATTTATGAATGAAATTATGAGTACTACCAAAATCAATTAGGACTATCACATTTTTCTTTTTGATATATCCTTTGATATTGAGGGTTTGAGGAGTGCTAATTCCAGTCAATGCATTAAACATAGTTACCAACTTAACGAGAAATCTACAGAGTTATCATTTTTGGGGGGTCCAATTTTTTACACCGTTTTTAAAAATGGTGCTATTGGTAGCACCCCCCCTCCGTTTTTAGGTGGTTTTCGTTATTTTAAATTTTTCGATCCACAATGTTTCCACATTATTTTTTTAAATTCTTATTTTTCATCTATTTTCAATTATATATATATATATATATATATATTATTCAACAATGGTTTTAGTCATTTTTCATGCTTCTTTCAATCTTAAAAATATTTTTTACCATTCACTTTTTTGAAGTTATGATTTTTCATATAATTTTGTCTCAATTAATTTATTGTTCCATACTTTTTAAATATAGTGAAAACATTGTATTTAAATAACACTATTTTTGAATATTTAGCAAACAAATACACATTTTATAGCCATATATAATAAAAAAATATACATTTTGGTACATATTTCTTAAAATAACATGTCAAATAAAGCATTTTTATGGACATAATTGAACAAAAAAAGTCTAAATTTTATAAAACAATTGTCATTTTCTTTCATATTTTTATACATTTGAAGTAAAAAAAAATGAAAACATTTAATAAAATTTTCCAATGTATAGTGATTCACATACAAATAAAACGAAAAAAAAAAACAATAAAAAGATTCATCACAAAAAAACAATAGATACATCTTTATTCTTATTTTAAAATATGAAATTCAAATCATTACAGTTATAGCTCATCAAAAATTTGTAAAATTGAGCATCGTCTTTAAAGGCATCTTTAAACTAATCAAAAATATCATATATACCAAATTCATCATTCTCAACATACACATTATCATCTTCTTCAACGTCATTTTGTGCTTCCATTGTGCCATTTTGTTCTTCCATTGGTTCTTTGATATTCACAAGTTCTCCAAAGTGATCCTTTCTAATAATTCCTCCTAATGGTACTTGAGGTTCCTTTGACAATTTTTCCACCTTTGATTGACTAAAATCTCCTTTCCTCAAGCCAAATTCTTGCATTTCATCTGGAAGAGCTGGAATAACATTAACTCTTTGTTGAATAAAACTACACTGCATTGGGTCACTTTCAATGGCTATGCAATTCCTTCCTTTCTATAGGAAACATGCTAATGTTGTACCTAATCACCAAATACAAAATAAATAATCAAGTTAGATACTGTAAAAAGACAGAAATTAAAAATAATATAAGATTTAAGTATGATTTCATAAATATTAGATCATAAGTCTTACCTAAACTCGAGAACAAATCCAAAACCCAATCTCCTTCATTTGAAATTTTTTCTATAAGATAATTAATTAATGCTTGTGGTTTTTGATAAATGTTAACCATCTCTCCTTTCAAATAATTTTCCTCATATGTTTGCTTTCTAACCACAACATTGTATACCAATATACTACTAGGAGTCTCTCCATCATTTGCATTGTCAAGAATAGAATTATAAGAATAATCTTTTGTCCAGATTGCAAGATGTATATGCTCAAAATCACGTTTAAATGATTCTCTCTTGGAGATCTGAATATTAGGCTTGTGTCCGTAACATAAATAAGTGCAAATTCAATTAACTTATGAATTAATAAAATTGTTTTCTAATCTTAATTGCTAAACATACACTTTCAATATCTTATCAAATAAATTGCATCCTTGTCTTTTCTTTCCCTTGAAGCTTGATTGTACTAATCCTTGTTGTGTGTCTGAATGAAATACTAGAAATCTCCAAAATGGTGGTGTTGTAACTTCTGTAAAACCCATAACCACTTTACTGGAAGATTGATAAGTATAAGTCTCAGTGTCGTATCCAATGTTTTGGATATTATAAGCAGGAGGTATATCTGCAATAACTAGGGAGTATTCCTTTTTAGTAACAATATTTGCAAGTTTTTTACAATCACCTAATATCACTTTATATTGAAAAGTGTCGAGCCCATTCCAAATGTAGTGATCAAGGGTGTCATCAAGTTGAACATTTTGAACATGTCTCCTTCTTTCTCTTTCAAACTTGGCCTTTTGAATAAAACTTTTGAAAGTTCCAGGTACTCCATCTGCATTCTTCTTTGGCATATTTAATGAAACAAACAAACATATAGTTATATATCTATAACTATTAAAATATAAATATATTAAATTACAAACAAATAATATGAATGTAATAAATCAACATACCTTTTTGAATGCAACAAAAAATTGTTTCAATACTACTAAAGAGCTTGAATCTAGATAGTTGAGTTTAACATCATCCCAACTTTCTTCATTCAACATCTTGACCATTTCCTCTTGTATTTTCATATACACCTTGTGACTAAATAAAACAAAAATAATGTTAAACTGATATGTTAAACTGAAAAAATTATTTTTCTTGTCCTAACATAAATAAAAATAACTCAACAGACTTACTTTTTAAATTCATCACACATTTCTTCCATTGACAATTCTCCCGACCTAACACGTGATAATATAATTATGATAAGTTTATCATCCTTCACTCCTTGTATTGATCTCCAAGGTGTTATAGTCATATCGTCGGGAAGATTTTTTATGTCAAGACATGTTTTACTTGTTCCACATATCAATGGTTTAGCCTTCTTAACTCTTTGATTTTTTATACTAATATTTTCCCATAGGGTGAAGATATCATCTATCAAATCCCATACCTATCCAGTTCTAAATCCCAATTGAAAATAATTATCCACAGCTCTAAATATATCACTTCCTTTGCGATTTTTTTCTTTTGTATTTTCGTCATCAAGTGAGAATCCTATTTCCATACAACATTTCTTCCAAAAATTAACATCAACATTTGATCTCTCCCCACAACATATTTCAGAAGATTCATTAAGGATAAATCTCACCCTTTAAATGAAGGTCATATACATTCTATACTTATTGTCTGTGTTATGATCCCATGCGAGTAACTTTGCTTCTGAATCTGTTAAATCGATATAAATTATGCATTTGACTGTCTCAAAAAGAGGATTATTGGGATATTCTTGCATCAATTCTCTTCTAGCCTCTGCAGAATGATTTCCTCCAATCACATAATATTTGTAGTCAAAACATTTTGATCTATCAAAGTCTTCCCTCGTAGGAACTTCCATTGGGTCAACAAGAACTAGGTAGTCAATCACATGTGCGTATAGATTGTACCTAATCAATGCTTTCAAATTGTGAATATGAAAGCGATCTGGTTTTCTAATTTGATATTTTTCTTTCCCTTATGTGGGCTTATAAATTTGTTTCACATTCAACTGAAATGTGTGGCCATCATCAACTAAGTTTGTTGTCCTCATTCTATTTCGAATGAGATTTTGTGTTGTTTTCATAATACCATCCTCTATATCAACACCCGGTGTTATTATTTCTCTTCCAGCTTTAGGAATTTCAGTATAATACTCTTAGCTAACGATGGCTTCTTGAACATTATCAACATTTGTTTTCTCCCTCTTATGATTTAAATGTGTTTCATCTAAATCAATTATTTCTTCATAATCAATAGGAATAGACTTATCATCAATGATCTCTCTTTTCCATTTATATTGTTTGTTCTTTTTGCAAGAAGGAGTGATAACCTCATTGGGACCAATCTCAACCAAATATTCATTTGGAGTTTCCTCATTTTCAAATGTAACCCTTTTAGGATTTCTAGAATGAGGATTTTTCTTTCTTATTTCATGTTCTTCTATGTCTACTCTTGCAGGTTCAAGCTCCATTACTTTCTGTTTCTTTTTCCTTCCTTCTTGTGTCTTTTCCATATGAAAAGTGTTGATGAAATCCATGATATCATTCTCTGTAGAGTAAATCCCCACTAACATATGTGAAAGTCGTTCAACAAAATCCTGTAAAAATAAAATATAACATTTTCATGTTAAATAAAATTAAAAAATTACCATGATACTAAAAATAATAAAAGACACAAAAATAGAAATAAAAAACTTGCATTACCTTTCTCAATGTCATCAACGATGGATGCACATAATTCTGAAAAAACATTCATTCTTGTTATAATTGCTCAATTTGAAACAATATCTAAACTTGATATAAGTTCTCCCTTGTTTGACAAGTGCATAAAAAATATTTGTGGCTGGCACCAAACATATATCTCGTAACAAGCCAAGTGCTTGATAATTTCCTTGCACAAGTTCTAATTTGACACAATACAAATATATATGATCTCCATTGTTTCCTTGCTTGTATTTAACACACCAAGAATATTCCTGTTTGTTTTCACCTTCCACATATTTCCACTCTCTAACATTCTTTATTTCCTTTGATAACTCAGGTTTTAAGCTATCATTTTGTTGCCTAACATTCATGGAGGTTCCAGTTGCATTTTTGGATGCCATTATTGCAGGTCGTGATCCAGATATATTCATAGATAATCTCTTTCCAACCATTTTCCTATATTAAGATAAAAAAAAATTTAGGCCTTTCACATTATAATAAACTAAAAAAAGCAAAATTGAATATAAAAACTAATTTAAAAAAAAAAAAAAAATTTACCCATATGTAAAACAATTTGACCCATGGACTTATTGGGCTTATGCCAGGACCGTGGACTGTGACTTGGTCGCGGGGGGCCAGCCCTGTGGCCAAGCCGTGGGTGTACCCACAGCTTGGCCACATGGCTGGCCGGGCTAGGGCAATGTCGGGCATAGCCCCAACCCCCCCGACTAAGGCATAGACATTTCCCAGAAACCACCATGGGCCAAAACTAATAAAATTTAAGTAAAAAACAATTAAAAAACTTTTTTTTTTTAAACTATACCTAAAATTGACTTTTTTTTTCCTTTTTTGTTTTCAAAAAATCTTAAGGATTTTGTTAAGATTTTTTGAAAAAAGTCTCAATTTTTTTAAA
The DNA here is from genome assembly GCA_009831015.1 of Picea engelmannii. Lineage (NCBI taxonomy): Eukaryota > Viridiplantae > Streptophyta > Pinopsida > Pinales > Pinaceae > Picea > Picea engelmannii. Next base: position 1,768,575 of record ML777513.1, read on the forward strand.
AAGTTGGGTATTTTTTAGGAAAAAGTAGAAAACATCTAAAACAATTTAAGGTTTTTTAATTTTTGCATGAAAAAATATTATGTGATTAAAAGATAATCTTATAATTGTTGTTTTGGTAAATTGTAAGAATTTAAAAAATAACTAACCTCTTAAATGTTAGATTCTCCTTGGATGTCTTCTCGATGTTTCTACCTTGTAGCTTGCTCCAAATACTTTAAAAAATACTGCCCAAGATATAAAACAATATAAAAAGATAAAATAAGACTGTGTATATATAAAAAAATGATATAAATTATTGTTAGTATAACAAGTGTGGGATAAAAAAATTTAGGTTAATAACTAAATATATACCTAAAATTATATGGATCATCAATATGTTTAATAAATGTGGGATAAAAAAATAAACATGATAAATATTGTATTTAACATGTAAATAACAAAATAAAAGAGTAAAAATTCTTTTTAATTTTTAAGGGAAAATAAGCAAAAAAAAATTAGGGGGAAATTTTGGAGGGAAAATTTTGAGGGGGAAATTTTGGAGGGAATATTTTGGGGTGAAATTTTGGGGAATATTTTGGGGGGAAAAGTTTGGAGGGAAATTATATTTGTTTTGGGGTGGGGGGGCATTTAGAGGGAAAAGATCATTATCCAAGTTATAATAATGTCATAGGGAGGGTGTGCATTTGTATCATTTTATGTTCTCAGAGAGAAGCAATGGCTTCGTCAGATAAAGAAGATTTTATTTATGAGACATCAACAAATTGTTCACATACTTCTTTTGTTGGGACTAGGAAATTCCATAAGAATGTTTGTAATTCAAATGAGGCATCGTATTTTTCATCTAGTCATAATTTTGATCATAGTGAAAACAATTTTATTCAACATGTTCCTCATGAAAGTCCTAAATCAAAGGACTTTCAAGGCACCGATGATGAAGAGGAGGAATATTATGGTGATAAATCTAGTTAGCAGTTTAATAGTAATGAAAATAATCAAAATGTAGGTCAAAGTGGAGACTATGATCAATGTTTAAATGACTGGGACGAAAATTTTCCTCCAAGTGAGGAGTTTCAAGGTACTAATGAATATTTCCAAGGCACCAATGAAAATGATGGAGAAATTCCCTCAAGTGGAAATTTTTAAATCAGTGAAGATGATTATTACAATGGTAGACACTTTTTCCCAAGTGGGGAATTTAAAGACAACAATGTTGGTGATTATGAATTTCCTCCAAGTGAGGATTTTGAAGGTACTGATGAAGAGTTTCCTCCAAGTGAGGATTTCCAAGGCACGAATGAGGATGAAGAAGAATCCCCCCCAAGTGGGGATTTTAAAAGTAATTATGATGATTATGACAATGGTGGACAGTCTTTCTCGAATGAGGAATTTAAAAGAAGCAATGTTGGTGCCAATGATTTCCCTCCAAGTGATGATTTTCAAGGTACCGATGAGGATAATGAAGACTTTCCTCCAAGTCAGGATTTTCAAGCCAGTAATGAGGATGATGAAGAATATCTCTCAAGTGGCGATTTTCAAAGTAGTGAAGATGATTACACCATTGGTGGACACTCTTTCCCGAGTGATAAATTAAAAATAAACAATGTTGATGTTGATTTTCTCCAAAGTGAGGATTTTCAAGATACTGATGAAGGTTTTCAAGGCACTAAGAAAGATGGTGAAAATTTTCACTCAAGTGGGGATTTTGAAAGCAATGAAGATGATTGTGTCAATGGTGGACACAATGTTGATGATGATTTTCCTCCAAATGATTATGTTGATGATGATCTTCTCAATCATTCAGTTGCAACAAATCAAGGTGATCAACATTCTCTAGTTCAGTCTCCTGAAAATTTTTGCTTGATACGCCTTGTGGTGATAAGGAAAATACTTCTAGTGAGGATGATGAAATAGTGGAGACATTGCAAAGAAACATTGTGTCTAGGACCATGATTATACCTTTTTATATCAATCCAAATCATTATAGTTATACAAGGTCTAGGAAATAATTTCTCACTAAATCAATTTCCATAAGTGAATTGATTTCAAGTGAGTGTTGTCAAAAGAATTGCTTGAAAAACATGGACTACATGTATGCCTTGAATAAAAGGAAGACACATTTGTCAATGAATAAGAGCATGGAAAATTCATATTTGATGGGTTGCATGATATCCACTAATACATGATATGATTATCGCATTAGGAATATTTTACTTTGCAGAAAGGCTTTCAAAAAGATTCACTCAATTGGTAATATTTGTCTATCAAGAATCCATACAATGTTGGAAAAATATCCATAATTTTATTCAAATGTACATCATGGATGAGAGAGCGGGCCATTCACAAACACTACATTGTCATGGATGCATGATTTCATTTCCAAACACGGAGAGTGTATGCCAGATAGAGACACAATACATATTCCAGATAGTTTTTCAAGGAGGGAAATCTACAACTTGTACAAAGGATATGCTAAAGGTGTTGAAGGAAATGGTAATTTTATTACATATGCATATTTTACAAGAATATGGAAGAAACAATTTAACAATGTTCATATTCCTAATAAGTCAAGGATGGGGATTTGTAATATATGTGCTACTCTTAGGTCAAGAAGAGATAAATTTGAAGGGGCAGAAAGAGGTATATATTTACTATTTTATTTATTAAATTGAATAGCTATCAACTATGAAAACATACGATCAATATTTTCATTTTATTTCATGTCCAGAGTCCATAGTCAAAGCACTTCAAGAACATCAAAATCAATAATAAAGTGAAAGACAAAAGTTGTACAAACATCGGAAGAAGTGTTATGATGCTCCAAACAAATATTTAGGTATGATAATTGATGGCATGGACTAGAAGAAAACACTTCTACCACATTTTGTCCGTACACCCAACACTTTAGACAAAGAGAATTTCATTCAGTTTAACTTGGTTGGTTGTATGGTTTTCAATGGAAAAATGTGTCCTAGGGTTTACTTCACAGCTCCAAATATTCATAATGATGCAAATTGGACCATCACCATAATTCATCATGTGCTCACTCACTGGTCTAGAAATATTCCTCAAGTTTTCTATCTACAGTTGGACAACACTAGTCGTGAAAATAAAAATGAAATCGTGTTTGGATATCTAAGCGTGCTTGTTGAAATGAGAATCTTTCAAAAGGTGAAAGCTGGTTTCCTTCTTGTTGGAAACACTCATGATCATTTTGATCAAATGTTTAGTCATTTTTCAGTAACATTGAAGAGGAAAAATGTTGGAAGTCTACCATCATTGATTGAATGTATTAAGGAAGAATACATTCCAGAGACTTCTTTTCATATATTAGAAGAAACTGTTGACATGCGAAGATTTATTTAGGGATCACATCATGAAAAAAAATGTATTGAGCAAATTAATGACATTATCTTCCAACATCAATTTTGTTTCAAAACAATTGATGGGAAAACACTTATATGGGGAAAGAAGTATTCGACTACTACAGAATGGGGGCCTTCATCAGGTTTATCATATTTGAAGTTCATTCTAGATCATCCAATATTTGCATCAAAGTTATTACTTTTACAATTAGTTTCTGAAATCCATAATTCATAGCGGCATAATAGAGATGTAGATTATTCTGAATGCCTAGAAGAAACAAAAAAATCCATTAAGGATGCATATGACTACTTTGATGTTGTTGATTCTGTTTGGTGGGAGTCTTTTTTCAATAGTCAAAGTGACATAATTTCAAGCTCAACAAATGAAGATACAATGTTGAGCACTCCATTTCATTGGCCACAAAATATGCCAAATGAATCTGAAGAAACAAACATTGTTGAAGTTCAACAAGAATCTCAAGGTGCTATTGAGTTTACACAAGCAGATGAAAGAGAAATGTATATTGGTTCATGAAGGTCACTCACAATGTAAAGCCACGGAATACCTTTACATGGGTTCAATACAAGATATTAAGTATGGTAGCATGATTGCAATTCTAGCAATTGAAGATCCACATGGTTATCCATTCTGAATAGGAAAGGTTATAAACATTGAGAAAGAAAATGATGATTTTATTACAAGTGAAGTGCATTGGTATGCAACAAGTACACACCCATTCAATGGTGTGTACAAGACAAAGATGGTGGTTGAGAAACATGTCAATAGAAAGAGAAAAATAAAGGATCAAAATACAACCCGTCGTCGCAATGACCTCTTAAAATTAGATGATGTTGACATACTTGTTTATGACTTCAATTTGACAAAGAGAGGAACTCTTCACTCCAAGACAATAGAGAGTATCAAGAGGTTGATGCCACAATAAATAAATGCAAGATGGGAGTTTGTTGAACCTAGTCGTAGATCTAAAAGGCATTTGACATATGAAATATTGTGCATGCATGTAGACTCAGATGATGCATTCATCGACAATAGAGAAGAATATGGATCATCTACATATTCATCCAAACATTTATCTGAAGACAATGTAGACTCTGATGGTATTTCAAAAACCATGAGTCAATCTGAATAAGTGTATGAAACATTTTATGCATTTTTTTATCCATGTGATGTTTGTATGGTAACTAGAAATGAGCATTGAACTTACATATGATCTTACATGAAGTTATGAATCTTTTGTTATTTTTTATGAATGATATGTTTTTTATTATGGATAATATAATAAAATTTCTTAGCTCATATGTTTTGAATATGGACAATATAATAATACTTTTAAGAAATTATTTATGTTTCATTCAATGTAACTTGTATTTACTTTTTTTATTATTAGAAGAAAAATTTTTATTAAAAGGTGACGTTGAATTTATAAAGTATATTGTGATATTTTCATGGAATTATTTATTACCTTGTGTGTTGCGTGATAATAAAATTTTAAAAGTAAACATTTAAGGGTTGATTTTATGATTTTGTTTACAATAATGATGAGTTCTTTTACCACATTATAAAAATGTGTCATTTTCATACCCCAATTTTAGAATGGGTGCTACCGGTAGCATTACTTTTCAATTTGATGGTTGATTTTTAGGTTTTGATTTTAATGGTACCAAGTGATAAAAATACTATTTAAAATGATCTCAAATTTTAACATTTTGAAAAGAAAATAAAAATTCAACGTCTTTTTTTTTAGGTGCTTATTTTAAGGTTTTTATGAGCTACTGTTTGAGTTTTGAAGGCCATGTTGAAAAAAGTTGTAATTTTGACCCCATTTAAAAAAATGGTGTTACCGATAGCACCAGGTTTTGATTTGGGGGTTGATTTTGATGTTGTTTATGCAAAAATATGGGTTTTTTTAGCCAGAGTTCTCATTTTGAGGTCACCGTTCTCATTAAGTCAGTAACTATGTTATTACATGATATCGTGGGAGTCAACTTTTCAGAATAAATACCTTCTATGTTTTCATATTGAGATGGTTCTTGTTCTTTTTCTTGTTCTTATTCCTCTTCACAATCTATGTAGAATAATTTCTTCTCACCACACTTATGTCCCTTACTGTACTTGTTGTCACAA
>ML777513.1:1774132-1799772 GCA_009831015.1 Picea engelmannii
TATCCATAGCCATATTTTTACTTTCAACATTTCTTGCACCCTGAACGTATTCTCCAATGATTTGCATTCCCAAAGGCGAACCTCATGTTGAATGTTATCCTTCAAAGTTTCTATGAATACATCAATCAGGTGCTCATCTGGAATATCTGTTACCTTTATATTCAATCTTTGGAAGTTCTCAATGTGCTCCACAACTGAACCATTTTGATTGAGAAATATCAATTGTCTAAAGAAGGTATTTCTCCTTGTATCCTCATAGCATGTTATCATTTCTTCCATGAAAATTGTCCAAGCGAAAAGTGATTTACGAGATAAAATCCATCGATACCACACAAAGTGATTGGGTTCTAGATATAAAGAAACAATTCTTACCTTTTGTGTGTGTGTCACATCATGCAGATCAAATAACCGCTCCATCTAAAGTATCCATGTGATTGGATCCTTGCCATCGAACTTCCTCATATTGATTTTAGGAAAGTGGTTGGTCTTCAACCCAAAGTTGGAGTTTCTCCAGTCTTGATTCATCTTCCTTGTGTCCTCATCATGAATTTCATGGGATACATTTTCACTTTTAGGTGTCCTCTCTATTAGAAAAATTTTCAATCCTTCAATGATATCCCTTTTTAAGCCATCCATCTTAGTATCCATTATTTCCTCCAACTTAGCTTCAGTTGAATCCATCATCCTTAGTAGTCCATCTTTTGTTACTGTCTACTTTTGTAAATCATTTGTGTCCCTGTGAATTTCTTCACCTTCATCAGGAGTCCAAGTAGGACTTCCTAAAGGCTTATTTGGTGTAGAAGTCTCCTTTTTTGGTGGCATGTTGGTCAAGTATCACTTTTAAACCTTGATTTCGAGGTGGTTCTTCTAGACGATCTTTCTTCTACTATATCTCCAAAATTTCATCCCTTCTGGGACTGAACATTTTGTTTTGTAGTTCTCTGATATGTCTTCTCTACAATTCCATAATTCTAATAAAAATTGGATGTTCCAAGTGGAAGTTATGGTAACTTCCTCACACCTTGCTGAATTTTTTCTCTTCCAGGAGAGCGTACTTGTAAAGCGTTCCAAGAGCACAATATATGATATTTGATTATGAAACTTGCACCATAAATACTATAGACTATACACTATCCAATGCAACTAGTCTCATGTAATTTGGATACTCATTGAATAGTATATCACTAATTTACCCAAAACACTTGTTTGAGACTAGTTAATATGACTGGTCAGCTACCCTATCTTATATAGGGTTTATCTACAAGTGTAGGATGACCCAGAAGCTGGATTTTTTTATCACATCTACCTTGATAATTTATATGAATATCCTCTAAGTTTCAAGGTCTGAAACTTCACATAAAATGTTTTTATAGTGAAAATTATGCGATGACTAAATTCAGGTTGATTCCAACACCCTATCTTACACAGGCTATATCTCTGAAAGTATAAGGCCCTAGGAGATGAAATTTGAACCCAAAGTACCTTGATCCATTTAATAAATATATTCCAAGAGGTCCTTCTGAAACATTGTATAAATAAAGTTATAGAAAAAATTCTAAGGTGTCTCAGATGCAACAACGAAACCCCAAAGACCTTGAGCTATGATACCAAATGTTAAGAACCAAATATCAAAATAACATAAAAAACCCCAGAATAAGTACTCAACGCCTTGACAAAGAGACAATTTCAGATAATAATCCTCTTCGAGGGGGAAACCTCCTTATACACCACATAAATTTACAAATACAAGATGATTCCAAATGAAAAGGTCTCCTTGGTTCATATAGGAGACTATGAGGTACAATTAAAACTAATGGACCCAAGTCGACATAAATAAAATAAAAATACTAATGTAATATGCCCCAATTAAGGGGTAATGTGCCATTATTTAGGTCTTAAAAACAACCCAACCTTGAGTTTCATCAATATCAAGTATCAGGAAAATGGAGTTCATTTTGGTAACAGGGGAAAATGTGTCAGTGTAGTCAACACCAAGAACCTGAGATAAAAATTTAGCCATGATATGTTCTTTGAAATTGTCAACTGATCCATCCAGTGTAAATTTGGTCTGATAGATCCACTTACACCAAACCATTTTTATTCCCTTACAAGATCCCAAGTTTTGTTCCAAATAAATGAGTTGTAGTCTTCCTCCATTGTTGAATCCCACTCAACAATACTTGATTCTTCATGAAAGGACTATGAATCTAAAGTTGTGGAAATGTAGGAATGTTGAATATCTTGATGTTGTGACTGAGTCCTCCAAGTATTGGAAGGATCCCCAACAAGAGTGCATGCAGACTCAAGTGTCTGATGATCCCATGGAGGCATGGTAGGGGATGGAGGAGGAGAATCCTCATCCTTAAAATATAAACTCTATGAAGAGGAGGATGAAACCTCATGGTAAAATATGTGAGTAGAGGTAGCTGGAGGAAAATCCTCCGAGTCACTATATGAATCCACTATGGAGGAAGGAAGATGAGAGGATGATATAGGAGATATTTCCTTAATTTACACATTATGCTCAATGAAGAGCTCACGTGTCTCAAGATCTAAGAGACAATATCCTTTGACACCATTGGGGTAACCAATAAACATGCAGGGATGAATCTAAGGTTCTAAGGCCTTACACTTCTCCAAAGGAATGTGTGCCCAAGTTGGGGAGCCAAAAACTTTGAAGTGCCACAAAACATGTTTCCTACCACTCCAAGCTTCAAAGGGAGTGATACCCTTCAATGCCTCATGAAAAACTCTGTTCCAAATTTGAAAAACATAGTTGATAGATTCTTCTCCATAATGAAGTGCAAGGGAGCATGCATGAATCATGTAGCCAACCATATATTTCAGGGACCTATTTTTCCTCTCTCCCACACCATTCTTCCAAGGTGTATAGGTGACAATATGTTAAATATCTATCCCTTCAAGAGTGAAAAAATGTTCAAAGTGGTAGTTCACATATTATATACCATTGTTTGTGAGAAGAATTTTGATGCACTTTCCAGATTGTTTCTTAGTGTGAATCTTGAACTCTTAGAATATATCAAAAGCTTCTCCTTTCTTCCAAATAAATTAGACCTAGGTTTATCTAGAAAATTCATCAATAAAAGTGAGCAAGCAATGAGCCTTTCTAAAAGAAAAGGATGGAAATGGACCTGCCACATCACTGTGAACTAGATCAAGGAATTATGGAGCCCTGTAATCCTTCCATTTTCCAAACTTTTCCTCAAGATGTTTTCCCAAGGCACAACCTAAACAAACTCCATTTGAGAAACTGATTGGAGAAATACCTGTGACCATATCCTATGTGTTGAGCTACTAAATATGGTGGAAGTTGAGATGGCCAAACCACTCATGCCATAAATTTCTCACAGAATTTGAATGTGTGAGAAAAGTAGTAGAATGAGAATCAAGTAGAAAATGAGAGAAAGAATACAGGTGAGACTCATGATCAACCTTATCAACTACAAGAAGTGCATTGTCTTGAACATCCCCGAAGGTGACAAGATATGGAGTGAAATCAAATTTTCTTCCATTCTAGGAAATCTGATAGACTGAGAGAAGGTTGGGTGATAGATTAGGCACACAAAGGACATCCTCAAAATACTAGTTCCAACATCAAAAAAACCTTTCCCGATGACATCTATAGGAGAGGCATCCCCAATGAGAATGTGGGGCATCGAATAAGGCTCCATAAAATAAAATTGTTCTCGGACAGAACCCATGTGATGTGATGCAATCGAGTCAAGAATCCATTGGTGAGAAGAATATGTACTAGCAATAGGTGAAATTTATTTCTCTTTTCTTGATTTGGAAAAAGGAGTAGAGGAATGTTGTGTAGAAGGAAGATTGTTGTTGTTCTTTTTCAGAAGATGCTTCAACTCATCGATCTTCTTCTTATGACAATAATTTTCCTCATGACCAACCTTCTTGTAGTAGATACAAGTTGTCCTATCCTTATTCTTATAATTCCCCTTCGAATAAGAGGAGTTGTATTCTTATTTTGGGGAAGATGATGACTTTTCCTGATCTTTCTATGACTTCTTCTTGGACTTATTTTGTTTCTTGTTAGGTTTCCTTATTTTGTTTCTTATTTATTTTGTCTCTTCGACTGACCAACCAACAAATCCTAAGACTAAGATGGCTTAAGGAGACCCATGGAAATAAGATTCCCCTTCTCATGAATTAACATTTATGAAAAGGAAGCAAGAAAAGACATTGTATATGTAGATCCCATAGTCAACCTATGAGTTTGAAAGCTAGAAAACAATGCAACATATTCATGTCCAAGTTTAGAGAGAGTAGTTAATACACGCTTTATTTCCTTTTTCTCTATGACACATGATTTACATTGGGATCGTAGGTCATTAATCTTTGTTACATAATCCTAGATGCTGTCAAAAGACTTAGGATAAAGATTCATTAGTTCATTTTCAAGTTGATATCCACTAACTTCAAAAATTGTCCCATAGAGAGTTTTTATTTTTTCTCATGCATCACGTGAATTTGTACATCCATCAAGTTGAAACATTATATCAAGGGAAACTAGACTCCTAAGACAAACAAGATATTTTGATTGTTCTATAATCTAGAGTACCTTTTCCTTGTCATCTTTGGGTTCATTTACCTTTTGTTCAACATAAGGTGTATATCCTTATTGCATCAATACATTCCATGCATTTTTATGCCATGTGTTGTAGTTGTATGGTGCTAGAAATGGAAATTTAAAGTTACCCATTTGTGAAGGAAAAGAGATACACAAGCATAATCACACCAAGAGACTCCCCCCAAATCAATCATTCAAAGATCCCACATGGTTACAATTTCCACTAGTAAGATAACACCGAGTGGACTTGACTTTAATGCCTTTACAAATACTCAAAAAATGATTATGTGTTGAAAGTACAATTTTGGCACAATATCAAGTGAAATAAACAACACCACTATGAAGTACATGAAAAATCATGTAGTTTTAAAAAAAAATCACCTTTATCTGAGGTCATATGCAAAAGATATTATCCTTTGGAGTTATCAAAACAAGAACTACACAATGTCATCTATGAGATTCTGCAAATTCTGGAAAATCTGTGCACTAAAATTAGAAGTTTCTACACCATTGTGGAGAGTATGAAAAATGATCCTAAATAAAAAAAATTCCTTGAGAAAAGGTGGTCGAAATCCTGATATATGAGCTTGCAAATTTTTCCTTCAAAAACCAACTTGCCAATGAAGAGGCGGTAGGATATTCAAAATTCACCTTCCACCAAATTTAGTGGAACTACTGCCAAAATTAGTGAAACCAAAAATTGTAAAAACCTCCAGATAAATTAAAAACTCGAAGTGCAAGATGGGGGGGCATACAACTCCCTCGACAATTTTTGTTTTACCTCTCTGGAAATTTTTTCTTAAAATCGATGAAAGGAAATTCAATATTAGAGTTTTCAGGCCTACTAAGCATGATGGAAGGGTTGGATTTGACCCAAAATTCCCTGGAATGGTGGCTCCCTACTAAATATGGAAATGAACCTCCAACTCCAAACCCTTGCATATCTTTCCCCTGGTATCCAATTGGGATGAAATGAAAGGAAAATATGGTTATATAAGAAACTATGAACTCAATGGTGAGCTCACAATGTCTCCAGTAGTCTCTGAAAAAATCTACATCTGGAAATTCAAAAAGAAAACCTCCTTAGAAATTAATGTTTTCTCCACACTTTTTTGATTCTGTAGATAATTCGAGGATGCAAGAGAAGAGAACACTCATGTGCTTCGAAAAAAATATCTCTACACTCAAATTTCTAAAATTATTTATAACCCACAATTTGTTGATTAATTGGGTTGGTTGTCATTGATGTCAACCCTTGAAGAAAGTCCGGTAGCAAATTCTGATAGCACAAAGGTTTGGGTAATGGACCCAAGTTTGCTAGATGGATAATGGTATGAGTTTTGATATATTTGCAGGCAATACTATTCTATATGGATATTACATGTCATTCCATTTCTAGTAGTATGTGGAACGTCACATAACTCCTCACGGTTAGAGAGTTATGACCATGTGAAGTTGGAGAATCCTCATGAGTCATCTAGAAGCCCCAAAAGGTCAAAGTAGTCAAAGTGGTAGCAAAGAAGAAATTATTTAAATAATAAAGAAAAGTGATGAGTGTTCTATAATTCAAAGTGGATACAAAAGAAATTATTTAAATAATAAAGTTAATGGAGAAATTGCTAAGTGGACAAGTGGTTAGAAGTGGGTTAACCCTAAAATAAGGAAAGTGGGTTAAGATGGTTAGAAGGTAATTTAAATAATAAAGTGAAGCGATGAGTGTAATATAAGTCAAAGTGGATACAAAATAAATTATTTAAATAATAAATTTAATGGACAAATTACTAAGTGGACAAGTGGTTAGAAGTGGGTTAGCCCTAAAATAAGGAAAGTGGGTTAAGATGGTTAGAAGGTAACCCCTTGAGGAAGCTACATGAAAGTATAAATATTGAATATCTACAAGTGACTGAGGTAACCAAAGGATATCTAAGAAGAATTTCATATGGAAGGTGAATTAAAGAAAACCGAAATTCAAGTGAGGATAAATTCTTTTGATGATGCTTTCTAAGGTATGTTATTTACAAGTCATCTCACCATTTTCGATATAATTTTTTTTCTAGAATGATTCAAACTGTGAAATCAGGAGGCCATTGAGGAAACATATCCAAGTAGTTGTGATAAACATTTCATCTTGTGGTTTGTTGTATTTTTGGAGTTACACTCTGTGGAAAATAGAGTTTGTGGCTAGTCCTAAAACTAGTCTAAAACATGTGTTTCGGGTAAAAACATCATAACTTCTTCATAACAAATTAGAATTCAGTAAGAACAAATGTATTGGTTATATTAAAATTTTTAGTATTCTGTGTACCATGTTTAGACCCATACAACAAATATTATGTGTGGGGAATGCTTTACAAGTTCACTCTCTAGAATAAGACAAAATTCAAAAAGGTATGCCATTTTTTCTATAACTCATTTTCTGAGAGGTTCCAAGTAGTGAAGTATGGAGGAATTGCATAAAATACACTGAAGAAAATTGTGTACCATTTTTATATATTTATTCATTACAGGTACATATTTATGATTATTTCAAGTTAGGGTTGTTGACTAATCCAAATTAGTCATGTGATACTAAAGTATAGTTTGATGAAAATGTTAGTCTCTTGTTGTTAAAGTTAAGGAAGGTTTGCAGGCATGTGATCATATACACCATGTCAATTAAAGAGTTACAAATCATATTTGGATGATGAAATTGATGAGGGATTTTGGTTGAGTTACATGTTGGGTACATGGTTGAGACAAGTAGTTGATGAGTTGGCAGATACATGAGGTGTATAGTTGATGATGTTGGTGAATCTTGATGAGTCATATTTTATGTGTATTTTATGCATGATTGGTACATATTTGGTGTTTGGTTGATGCACTCATTGGTGGTATAGGTTGAGGTACGGGTTGATGCATGGTTGATGCACTTGTTTATGGTACAGGTTGATTACAAGTTGTTTGGTGTAGGTTGATTGATACATGTTTACAATAGTATATCTCACAATGATAGTGTGACAGTGGTTCCATCATTATACTTATATTTCAGGGAAGTTGGATGGGGAAAGGACAGGTGGTTGTCTCCACCTTCTGGTTGTAGCCATAGAAAATAGGGGGTTGTATCCTCCTTCTGGTTGTAGCCAGAGAATTGGGGAGTTGGAGCTTCCCTTAGGATGTAGCCTGAGAAACTAGGGGGTTGGAGCCTCCTTCCAGTTGCAGCTAGAAAACAAAGGAAGTTGGTGATTCCAATGAATGCAATTCTTAAATACATATAAGAAAAAACATTATGTGTTTTTCTCCCGCTTTGGGTATCCACGTAAAAACACTAGTGTACTGTGTATGTGTATGATTGCTCATTTGTTCATTGTTTATTTACTCTGTAACTATTGGATGATAATGGTACATTGATATAACACTTGAATTTTATGGTTAAAAAGGATTCAATTGATCTATTACTGATTCACCCCCCCTCTCAGTAATCCAACACAATTCATAACCACTCTGATACCATGTAATATTTGCTTGTAAATCCACCCAAGAATGAAAATGAATGAAGTAAAGAAAATCGAGAAATCATAAATGAGAAAGAATAAATTGTATTCTACTCAAGAGAATGAAAATCATACAATAAAAATGAGATTCTCATATGAGATCAATGGGTGATTATATATAGGATTTACCACCCAAGAGACTAAAAATAAAACCAATATGGGATAAAGTGAAAAAAGTCCCTAAGTAAACTTAACCTAGTGTGAAGAGAAATAAAACAAAGAAGTGGATAACAACTAGATAGCTAAAGAACCCTATTCACACTAACATAATATATTCCAAAACATTGGAGGAGCACAAAGAAAATTTAAATCAAGTGTCAAAATGTCTTAGAGAGCATAAGTTATGTGATAAAATCTCCAAGTGTTGATTTTTTGAATAAAAAAATTATTATTCGGGACACATATTTCCAAGAGAAGGAATCGTGGGGGATCTAGTGAAGATAGATGAAATTATGGAACGATTAGTTCATGTTGTTTGTTTTAGCTTTGGGAGGTATTCCCATAAGAGTCCAAAGTGTTAGGCATGTGGTAATATTCATTGGCACCAGATCAACCATTTGTTTTAGTGAAGTCGTCTTTGGAATGAGGCTAGGGCCTCATTGGCAAGTTGATGGGATTTATGGGCTTGTGATGGGGTCTCACACCCACAAAGAGAAACACAACATTTTAATTAATTGTTGAGTTTAGAAGGGGTGCCTAATCTCACTCATTGGACTTTTATATAAAGGAGAGAGGTCATTGTGGAATAATGGAGTTAGAATAAGTGAGTATGCACTTGTGCTAGGTGGCTTGGTGTTTTCAGAAAAGGGAAATTATGTTTGGTGAAAAATATGGCCTAGGGTTGAAGACTCTCAATTTTCTGTTCTTGGTAGGGAAAATCACAACACACATGTGGGAGAGAAAGGAAGCCATAGAAGGAAGAAAGTGTATGAGTGGAGAGAATCCTAAGGAAGTGTCTGTACATGTTTTTGTTCATGTACGTGGGTTTCAATGGGAAAAATCGTGTATGTATGCGGGTTGTAGTGAGAAAAGTCACGTACTTACATGGGTTGTAGTGAGAATAGTCAAGTACATCCATACAAAGTTCATCTAGGTAGGTGCAGGTCCATACATGCTGACAGGCAACGTCAACAGGTCGTACATGTGGTTTGCAATAGATTTGTGGGAAGAAGATATTTCCAGTAAATTGATGAGGTTTGGTTTTTCTGATTTGTATGGTTATTGGAGGACAAGGTTGTGCTCAATTTTTAGTGATATTTGTATTGGACGAGAGGGAAATCTTTTCCTCATATTTGGTGATATTGTACTGGTTGGGAGCACTATTTTTTCCCTCAAAATTTATGAAGTTAACAAGGTTACAAAACTAAAATTTGTGTCTCATGTGTATTTATGATTCATCTATGATCTTTTCTGTTTCCTCTACATATAATTTCAGTCAATAATTTTTAGTGTAAAGTTGTTCAGTGATAACAAATATGGTTTTACCGTTAGATCACTAGGAAGCAATTTTCAGATCTAAAAATTAGTCGCATAGAGTTGCATGTGAAAATTGACAGTTCCTACTAACATACATGAAGTACACAGTTTTATGGGTTTGGATAGATATTATAGAAGTTTTGTGTAATTTTTTTCGAAGATTGCAAAACCTATTACTGAATTATAGAAGAAGAATACAAAATTTGAGTGGATGGAGCTATGTGAGGAAGTATTTCAAAAACTTAAAAAATGATTGATGACAAATCTTATATTAAAGTTACTAGATATAGATCAACATTTTCTAGTATGTATGGATTATTTAAAAGAAGGATTGGGAGGACTAATAATCGAAGAAGGTAGGGTGATTTCCTATGCTTAGAGAAATCTTTAATCACATTAAAAGAAACACATTATTTAGAACTTGCGGTGACAATGCATGTTCTAGTGCCCCATTTTTTCCTACCTATTTGATGGATTGGATCTTATTATTTGAGGGAATTTGTTTATAAATGACTCAGCTTATTGACTTTTACTTTGATGACGAAACTCAAACTTGAATTGTCTAATTGGTTTTAAATTATGATTTTTAATGGGTTCATTAAATGTTTATATGATAACATGGATGAATTATATGTACATTGATATGACACAATTGTTGTTTTTGATTCATATGGTTATGACACATTAAAATGAATATGGTAGATACATTACTTGGATATGATATTGAAGGTTTTCCTTGTGTGACAAGAAACCACAAGTGTATATTGATGTGGGATTGCATCAATATTATATTGTACTTTGGATTGAGTCATGGTTACATAAAATTTTATATGATTAATGTTATGCTTCGATCTGATTATGGAATTATTTGATACATTGATTGTAGTGTGTGCAGGAACAAGTGACGAGGCCATGCTTTAACATCCTTTTACCTTATTTTTCCTTTCTCTTTACATCATTTTTCCATAAATATTGATCCTTTCTTTACCAAAGATGGTACATTTTCCCAAAGGTATTCTTTCATTGATTGATTGACATTTCATAGAATTTTTTGTTAATGTATTGAGAATATTTTTGTATACTTCATATCTAATTTACAATATGAAGACTACTATAGATCATGCTAGAGCTTATGAATGTTGGAGATACAAGTTTGATTCATTGCTATGGAACCATTGCTACAGATACGTGAGTTTCAACCACTAGATTTTGTGTTTCCATTGCTACAAAACTATTACTATGGATCCACAAGTTAAAACCATTACATTCCTTCCCACCATGTTTTACAGATTTATGTGATATCTTTTCTACAAATCCATTTCCATAGAACCATGGGTTAATCCTATTGCTATAGAACCTATATATGTTGTGTTGGAATGATTTTAGTGAATGATTCCATTTCTAATTAAACGATAACATCAAGTTGGTTATTAATTTGTTATTTTGGTTGAGAGATTTTGCAACCAAATTTAATTGTAGTTATTTGTACTTATTATCTCAAGACTGTATTTTGCAGGAAGCTTGATAATATCTAAGTCTGAAGCACACTATAGTTATTAATGTTAATGAAACTATCACATTAGATTCCTATAAAAGAAACACCAACCTTTCAATGAAGGGGGGGAATGAGACATATATATTTCAATAGATAATTTGTTATAATATAGTGAACTTTCTTAGTTCTTCCCTCCAATGTATCTATGCATGAATTGAGTAGAAATAGTTCCAAATGATGAGTTAATACTTATTTTTTGAACATTTCCAACACCTTGCTTTGAAGAGGAAGGTCCCACTCTGAAAGGATAGGTGCAACATTACTTGTTATTTTGTAATTAGTTACAATATTGTTCATAATTTAGCATTTTACTGATTGTTGTAGATTGAGTGAATGTTTATATTTTTACTAAATGATTTATAGTGTGTTTCTATAGAACATTGAACATACTTGTGTGCTATTGATCTTTGAGTTATAGGTTATAATTTTTTTCTATTGTTATGATTTCTTCTTTCTTTACTATAATTCTCTCTTTCCTATACATAGAATTGGATTTCTAGCTAGATTAGGACAACTCGATAATGTTCATATTTTAAACAAGTTCTTGAGACCTGCATATATTTTTCACGACACCTTACAATCGTATAAGCCCCAGGTTGATAATAAAATGCACTAGTAAGATAGATATCTATTCAAAATTAATACGGTATTTAGTAAGCTTGTCATCTTTGCATTATTGTCAGGGAGGTGTTAAAGGAATACCAAGTTTTATTATTATGTTGAATTAGATAACACATAGTATGAGGATTTGAATTATAGGAACTTTCAACAATCCTTCCTGTAATATCTCATTCATAGTGTTTTTCATATATATAGAATCATATAGATGCATAAATAGAGGTAGAAATCAAATAACACAAACATATTTTCATGATCTAGTAAGAGCCATGTTGGGCCCGTGATATGACTGATTTTATGACGTTAATTTGATCCTTTTTGCCGAATGTGTATATGTGTTTTCCTGTTTTGAAGAATTTTTTGAAGAGATTTTGTGTCAAATCGCTATGATTCACACCAGGTATGCATAATTCATGTTTTGCGATGATTTTGAGTTTAAATCAATATGTTTTTATGATTCCAACAAAATAATCCACGTTTTGTATTTTACGGGGAAAAATCGTTGCTTGTTTTTGCATCTGGCACTCCGACCGTTACTCCATCTAACCCTTAGTCTGGTACTCCATCCGACACTCTGTCCCGCACTTCATCCTGCACAAAAACTATGGGCGATTTGGTAGTTATCATATCGACGACCGACGATGGGCGAATCAGAGACATGGGTTTTTCGCATGCTCATGGATTCCAACTACTAAACTCTTGACAACTCGATTTGGGTTGTTATATTGGACGATTATTGGCTCGCCTCATTTCTAGAAGCCACCGACAGTTAGGGCATCTTAAATGCAATTTACTATTTTTAGAGAGGGTCGACCCTTCCAGTGGTCGACCTCTCAGCTTGTAAAACTTATAAATACCACCTCAGTGGTCAGACAATTGTTAAGAAGTAGAGTGTTAAAGAGACAAAGACAATTTAGCTCTGTTTTCCTATTTTCGTTTAACTCTGTTTTCCTATTTTCATTTTTCAAGAACTGTGTAAAGATTGTGTTTTTGGTTTTAATGGTGAATCTGTGTTGTTGAAGCTTGTGGTTAGCCTTTGAAGAGTAACCACAACTTGTTGGGGGGGCCACCAACAATCTGGGTGAATATCCTATGATATTTCTTCTGAATTGAGTAGCGTAGATGTCTTTTTATTTCATTTTTTGTACATCAATTGTCACTTTGCTTTCTTATTGTATAAATTGTTGTTATAGCTTAATTGTTTTAGTTTCTTTTGCAGGTTATTATGAAGGATTGTGTTAGTATACAATGATCTGTTAGTTGATAGGAAACCAGATTGCAAGCTTAGATACTAACCATGTGTGTAACTAAATGATAAATTAAGTTTTCTTTATGCTAAAATAGATGATAAAAACAGAGTTTAGAACATAGTTTTTCATTCATGATTTCTTTGACAGGGTTTCAGTGGATGTATAGTCATTAGCCTTTAGTTTTCAATTCTAGTTTTCCTATCTAGTTGCTATTTAGATTTATTTATTTAATTTTTCATTTAGGTTGCTCATTTGCTTACTTGTCATATGCTGAAATAGTGTTTAATTTATGTTTATGAGTATTTCCTCTTTTTGCAATTTGAATTGTCAAAATAGAACTAGTTTAGTTTACTTCATGCAATTTATTTCTTAGATCTAGGTTGCAATTTCAATTCGTAGTTAATTATTGAGTTTAGTGTAGTATGAATTCAATTCATTAGCATAGAATGCAATTGAATTTACTAAAATAGTCTCTTTATATTGTTGATGATTAATGTATGATTAATAATCACATGGATATGCAGGATAGTTGATGTTGTTTCCATAATGGCTAAGTTCTCACTGGATTGCCTAATTCACACTTTTCACTTTGCTATAAAAGTCAATATCGAGTTTATTCCTCTTGAATTATCATTCATTGTTAAATGCCATCGTGATATTATAAGACACCAGAGACATAACCATCAACACTATATTTGAGTTTTCTTGCTTTCATAGATTAGAAGATAGTTTCCTTGCTTTCATATATTAGAAGATAATTTCCTTGCTTTTGTAGGATAGATAGTCTTCTTGCTTTGGTAGATTAAAGAGTAGTTTGCTTATCATAGATTAAAGATTAGTTGCTAGTTACTTTTTTCTTTCAATTTAGTATATTTGCTTTCATAAATTAGAAGTAGTTGTGAAGTTTAGTTTCATAATAAAGTTTACTTGCTTCTTAGCTTAATTAGTTTCTTATTGAGTAATCTTAATTAGTTTATGTGATGTAGAATTTATCATAGGTTAGCTAGTTGTTTGCTTGCTTGTTTACTTGCTTTAATAGGTTAGTTGCTTACTTGTCTATTTTTCTTTGATAGAGTAGTTGTTTGCTTATTTACTTGCTTTAATAGGATAGCTTCTTATTGAATTTGAGTAGGTTAATTAAAGTAGTTTGTTGTTGTTATTGCTTACTAGGTAGATAGTTTTCTTTTTCTTATTGTTATGCTTAATTTATTTTTCTTTAAGTAGGGTTTTCATTTTCTCTCTTAGAACTATCCATCGATACTTTGTTCAAAGGTTACTTAGGGCACATATTTTGCGTTTCTTAGTAGGGTTTGCTCATGAATAGTTTTTTCTTGAATAGATTAGCCCTTAGATAGTCACTTCCTTAGTTAGACTATACTACTACCAGCCCTTCTACCTTGGCATATATATTTCTACAACTCTAAGTTTACTTACCCCGGGTTGACAATTTAATTGAGGGTTTTTAGTGTGTTTTTAGTGCGTATAGAACACCCATCATTTTTTACGTTGTTACAGGGGAGTTGTCTCAAGGTAAGAAATAGTTAGGAAATAGATCACTTATAAACCTTAGCATTAGTTTGGTGGCGGGGGGAATTTAAGAAGAGAGGTAAGAACCCGTGCATCTGCTATAGCAGGTTCCCCCAAACCCAATAGTAGTTTTTCTTTTTTTTTGTTTACTTTCATGAATAGACCTAGAGATCCAAAAGGTAGATACATTAAATATAAATAAGATCTTTCAACCAAGCTTCCTTTCGACCTTTTTGGGGGAAGGAATGTTCCACTCATAAATTCTGTAGACCGATACCGAAAAAAGGAGCTAGCTCAACCCAAAGAGATAAAGTAGTCTCTCAAGAGACTAAGACAGGGAGCACTATAGAACAAAAAATTGAAGCATCATTAATAGTGGAACAAGAGACAAGACCACTTGAGATTTCCACATAACTAAACAATACAACCTTTATTTTATTACCGATCCTAAATTTAAAGACATCATAGACCCTGAACAGGTGAATATTGTGTTTGCTAGTTCATCCAAAATAATTGTCTCTCAAGTTGACACATAAACTTTGGCACCAATAATCTCAACCGGATCAAGTAGAGTCCCAGACACCTAAACAGTAGGAAGACTTTCCCATCAAAGGGATACCTTGTTCTCTTCAAGAATAAAACCACTTAAGTACTCTCTTTTTGGAAACCAAACCAGTATGGATGATCAAGAAGATCATAATAATGTAAGAAATGGGGAGGAAGAAGAATCTGGAAATCAAACCGAAACTACCTTCAAGTTTCCAATTTTGGACACCACCCCAAATGTCAATATGAAAAACATTCCCCTCTCAGCATTGTCCACCTTTTATGGTAAAAGAAGTGAAGATCCAGATACCTTCCTATTTGAGTTCGACATCTTGTGTAGGAGCTACAAATACCTACAAGATGCCTAGAAACTAAAACTCTTTCCTGCCACCGTCAAGGACTCTACACTAAGATGGTTCATGGGGTTGGGAGAATCCAACATTAGGTCTTGGGAAGCCATGAAAGATATATTTCTTAAGAAGTACCAAGACTAATGCAAGACCAAAGAGTCTTGTAATGACATCTTTAAAATCAAACAATTAGAAGATGAGACCCTCGAGGATTATATGGAATGGTTTAGTTATATCTCTCAGAAATCGAAATATCATGACCTTCCAGATGATGCAATTGGGGCTCTTTTCCTTAAGGGGATTTCAAAGGAATACCTAGAGATCCTTAACCTGATGGCATCAGGTGACATCTCTCATAAACCATTTTCTGAAATATGTGAAATGTGTAAGAATTACTCAAGGAGTAGAGCTAAAACATAAAAGAATGTTCGTGATCCTTACAGTAGAAACTTAAAACTAGTTAGTTCAGGTGGTATCATAAGAGAATAGATAGGTAACCTTTTAGAGAACTTCAATACATATATCTTAAGCACAATAAGTTCCCAGTTGGACACCCTAAATATTAAAAACAAATAGGAGGAGGAAAATGCTTGAATGAACATATATTACCCAAGATGCAGGAGGAAGCATTCCTCAAGAGAATGTCCATTAGATAAAATTTCAGTTTGTGGCTTCTGCACAAAATACCATTCAACTGAGAAATGTGCACCATTTCCTAGTTTTTTAGCCATTTATAGGAGTGGGGATCCTGGGGAGTCCTTTTATGCACCTAGGAGGCCATGGCAACCTAGGAACCAACCCACATACCCAGATCTACAATCTTAAGTTCCACTCTATTATCAACAACAACAACAGTGGAACTCACCAAGTTGGCAAAACTAGTCTACACAATACAAACATACTTGGCTTCAAGGATGGAGAGGAGAGAATAACCAAGGAAACCCTCAAGCTCCACCTATCCCTATGTCCAACCATCCTTACCCTCAGTTTCCACTGAACACGCTGCAACCTCTGCCAGGTTTTGTTCCACCACCTTTACCTCCTATTCCACAACAACAACTGCAACAATATCATAATGCAAGCTCCCCAAGACCGACACTATTACTGGCACAAACAATGCCCAATCCTAATAATAAGACCTCTCAACCTCTTCACAATGTTGAGATGCAGGCCTTCCCAACATATGTTATTACTCATGTTCCATTATAGGAAATTCAACTAAGATCGAGAAAAGTTCTGGATAGGCAGAGACCTTCAATAGTCATCCAGGAAGAATAAGAAGAAAAAACCACCAAACAACCTACAGATGACACTAGGTGGGAAGATGTTATTATTCCTAAGGACCAGGAACTCAAGCTTCCCCAAAATAAACCTTTACAAATTACGAAGGCCCCTCCTTATCCAGATAGATTAATAGTAGAGAAACCTACCACCTGACCGGAATTTGACATCTTGAATGAATTGAAGAATATTTGTGTCAATATTCCCTTGCTACAAGCCATTAAGGACATTCCAATCTCTAGTAAGGTAGTCAAATAATTGTGCATTAAGAAGCCAGGTAGGAAGCAAAAGGATCCTCCTACAGTACATTTGATAGGAGAACTTTATAAATACATATCAGAGCAGCCAAAGCTAGAAAAATATGTTAACCCTAGAAACCCCGTAGTGACCATAACCATTAATGAGGTTTTGTTGACGGGCGAAATTGATTGTCCGTCAAGTGGAAGAGCGAATCCGATCCGAGGTTGTCTAAATAATCCAAGCCGTTTGGTGTAACTCGTTCTGACAGGTTTAACGACTCCGTTAGCCAATCTAAGAATCCTAAAAGAAATGAATAAAAGAGAGAAATAACTAACTAATTACTAAACACACTATATATATGTACATATGTTCAAATGTAACTATAGTAGTTATATTTAAGCAGAAGATATACAAGTCTCATTTATTTACATGATTTACAAGATGCAAGTTTTAATCGAAACTTATGAAAATCAATGGAAACATGATTGCTTCTAGGAAGCAGATAAAGAAAACACATAAAAATATTTATTGTTTTTCTTTTATAAATTTAAAGAATCTTGAAAAAAAGTTAATGAAACATGAACATGTGGATAGTCAAAGTTGAACCATACATTCATTATTTCATTCATAAACAACTTAACTAAATAACACACATAATAACCTGTCGCTAATCGACGAAACTGGTATTTATCTTTCTGTGTTGTATGAGCTCCTGCCTGTACTGTTATTAAGGGAAACCTATAACAGAACAATACTAGCACTTCCAGAATACATTCAAATAAGTATTTGATATTGGAGTAAATTAATAACAATAGGAAGACAACTAATTAAAAATCATGTGATCTTAAAATAATCAATATTTAAGAATGAAAGAAAACTCAATTCTGGGTATTGATATTATCCATCATTTAACATTAGAAATAAATTACTTAATCATCAAATGATTTATTGATCACACATACAAAAATGGAATAAGAAATTATGGGTAGCATATAACATTTAACAGTATGAAAACACCATATGATTGACAAGCTAAAACTAAAATCAACCGTTATAACATTTTCATAATATAACAATAATGAAAGAATGAAATGGAATAAGTATCACACAGGTCTAAAGCCAAAGATCAATTACTTTCCCATATTCTTTCTCAAAATCACATGCCCATATTGTGGTCCTGGAAGAATTGTTTTGGATAATAAACTCTTAAAGATTGGAAAAATTAATATATAAATAATAATAATTAACCATGTATTGATAAAAAAGACTAAAGATATTTAAATCAATGCATAATCAATTATTGAAAGAATATGAATATATTATAATGAAAATAAAACCATTTTACTTACAGGACAAAAACCATTAAGCAACCTGGAATTCCATATTCTTCTTTGAAAATATTCGTTTATTCTCCCAAAGCTTCCAGCCATCCATTACTCCATTTGAAAAGAAATAAAAAAATTTACAAAAGAAATAATATAAAAAAGAGAAAGGATTAAAATCCTCCTCTCCAATTCTTCATCCTCATGGCTTTGAACTTTCTCATATATTTATAAAATGAATGAACAGTTTGGGCGTCACTATTAATTTCCGCCACCTGAAATTTTCCTCTAAAAGAGACCCAAATATCTCTCAAATAGTGCATGTTTTTGGGAAACTCTCCACGTGGAAGGTAAATGGGTCCATTTGGGTTCTGGGTTTTCAACCGTTTCTCCAAATTCCTCACGGTTTGGCTGCAATCAGTCCTGCAAAATCGTGTATCTGATCTTGACGCCTTTCCAAATTTTATCTATTGTTGCTCATAATTTTTTTTGTAGCAATCCAAAATTATTTTTGGATCAATCATCTTGAACGTATTTGGATAATAAAATCAAGCCATGATTAGATCCGTATCAAATATTTGATAATAGAAACCTGTAAAACAAAAAGAAACCTAAATTAATAACCTAAAATTTGTGAATAAAACAAAATCTAGAAAAATAAAAAATGAATTTAAACTAACTTTAACTTATAAACAAACATGATTTATATTTTCCTTTCAAATATGATCTTAATTCTAGAAGATTCAAGTTAATGAATAAAAAATATTAATTTTAGTTTTTAACAAAATCAAACAAATGATAGATAATTCTTTGATTATTATTATTTTGAAATGAGATGCAAAATGAAAAAAGAATTTAATTAATTAATATCACCAAATGATTTTATGAAAATGAGAAACCAACCAAGATAAAATTTGATGAAGTATTGAACACATTATTCAAAATAGTCAAACTTGCTAATGAACAAAAGAAAGAACACAATCAAAATTTAAACGAAAGTAAACATATGATAAAAATTAACGTTTTTGTTTAAATTGAGATTTTTATGCTTGTTTCTAACTTTTGACATATAATCTTGTAATGAATATCTCAAACTATAGTGAATGTCTTAAGTTTGTCTCAAAGCAAGCCAAGGTATGGAACTATTTGAAAATGTTGATTCTCTAGCTCATTATAATTATCAAGATTCGAATGGGGGGGGCCTTTAAATTTTGTAAAAATATAGGGGGAGTTGTTGGGGCCCAACAAGTTTCCATTGGGAACACTCTCATAGACCTAGGGGTAGCCATAAATGTTATGACCTTGACTGCCTTGGATAATTTATAGTTAAAACCTCTTCTTAGACCTACCCCAACCATTTTGGAATTAGCATATAAGACTAGGGTTATACCTGAAGGAATTTTGGATGACGTCATAGTTACTTTAGCCTCATGGGAGTACTTAGTAGACTTCCTTTTTATCCACTCAAAGGATCCTACCAAAGGCCATCCTGTTATTTTGGGAAGACCTTGGTTAGCCACAACCAATGCATTTATTGACTGTAGAGAGGGAGAAATGACCATCTCAAATTGACTTTCTATCCAGAAGCTCACCATATACCCTCCAACCCAACCTATCATGGAGAATCTATGGTGTCTTGAGTGTCCATACGAGAATGAGGTCTGGGAAGAACTCGTATTGCCAAGTGACCATGCATGGGCACTTTATGAGCACACAACGGAAAATGTGCTAAACCAATTCATTTCTACTATCACATGAACAATCTTTTTCCCAATTTGAGTACATGTTTGGGGAAGAATTTTAGGAACAATTGGACCCATCGATTTTGTCTTCGACATATTTTATCTTTGATATAGACGATTATACCACATATTATACTATGACATACGAGATTAGCCCAAGAAAATTCCTACATATAAACTCCAGGCTATATGCAAACCAACAAAAACAATTAGTAAGTATCCTTAAAGAAAAATCAAGGGAATTCACCTAGGAATACACTGACATGAAGGGTATACACCCTGACACATGCATCCATCACATATATACCCAGGGGAAGTAACACCTATTAGGAAACCCCAGAGAAGGATGAACCCAACACTCAAAGATATAGTAAAGGAGGAGATCCAAAAGTTATTAAATGTCAGATTTCTTTATGCCATCTTGGATAGTAAGTGGGTATCCCCACTTGTAGTGGTTCCAAAGAAGGTGACTAGGAAATGGAGAATCTGTGTTGATTTCCAGGAACTCAACAAAGCCACTCTGAAGGATTACTTTCCTCTTCCTTTCATCGACCAAGTTTTGGATACCCTATCTGGAAAGAAGTATTTATCCTTCTTAGATGGGTACAACAGGTATAATCAAATCCTCATAGCACCCGAGGATCAAGACAAGACTACCTTTACTTGTCCTTGGGGAACTTATGCCTATAGGGTCTTACCATTTGGACTATGTAATGCTCTTGGCACATTTCAATGAACAATACTAGGGATATTTTTTGATCTTATTTATGATTGTGTGGAGGTCTACATGGATGAATTCACAGTTTATGGAAACACTTACCAAGAATCCTTAGATAACTTAGAAAAAGTCCTTATCAGATGCTAAGAAATGAACCTATCTCTAAGTCATGAAAAATGTAAAATGTTGTTAACTGAAGGAGTGGTTCTAGGACATCATGTTTCATCTAAAGGAATAAAAGTTGATCCTACAAAGATTGAGGTCATCGTTAGACTTCCACCCCCCAAGACTCAGAAAGAGGTGAGAAGATTTCTTGGACATGCCAGATACTACCAACAGTTTATTGAAAATTTTACAAAGATTGATGCACCTATGTTTGGATTGCTAATAAAGGATTTTGATTTTGTTTAGACCGAGAAATGTTAAATTGCCTATGAAACCTTGAAAGCTAAGTTGTCTCTGGCACCAGTTCTTACAGGGCCCAATTGGACTCTCCCATTTCACATATCTACTGACGCCTCTGACACCACAATAGGGGGAGTATTAGGGGAGAAAGAAGACCAACATTCCTATGCCATTTATTTTGTGAGCAAGAACTTGTCCCCTGCCGAGTTAAACTACATAGTAACCGAGAAGGAATTCTTTGCAGTAGTTCATGCTATCAATAATTTTCGTCATTATATTACAGATTACGAAGTATTTGTACATACAGATCATTCTGTCATTAGATTTCTCATGAATAAACCCATAACTAATGGTCGAGTGACTAGGTGGCTCCTGCTATTGCAAGAGTTTATCATCACCGTGGTTGACTAACCAAGAAAGAATAATTTGGTAGCTGATTTTATTTCACAAATAAAAAATGAGGATGATGATATCCCTGTGGATGATAGTTTCCCATATGAGGTCCTTTTTTCCCTCTCTATAAATACCCCTTGGTTTGTAGATATGGCAAACTATCTAGCTACTAGGAAATTACTGTCTCATTTGTCACCTCATGAAAAGCATAAAATTATTACGCATAGTGCTAATTACTCCTGGGTTGTCCATAAAGGTTTTCGCACAGGTCCTGATCTGATTATTCGTAGATGTGTCCGAGAGGATGAGGTACTAGAAATACTACGAAGTTGTCATGATGGACCATGTGGTGGCCATTTTTTTGACAAACGTACAACATATAAGGTGTTACATTCATGATATTATTGGCCTATCATTTTCAAAGATGCTTCCAATTATGTGAGGAGTTGTGATAGTTGCCAAAGGATAGGAAGATCTACATCAGCTGAAGAAATTCCCTTGTGTGCCCAAGTTATAATAGAACCCTTTGAAAAATGGGCCCTTGACTTTGTAGGACCAATTTCACCCATGTCCCGTAAAAAGAACTATATTTTGGTTTGTACAGACTATTTCACAAAGTGGGTAGAGGCAAAATCCTTATTCAGGGCAACAGAAAAGTCTATTGTTGAATTCATTTACGAAGAAATATCTACCCGGTTTGGTGTCCCTCGTGAAATTTTTACAGACCAAGGCACTCAATTCACTTCCAAGCTGATGAGAGAGATAACAAAGAAATATGGGATTAAACACTGTAAATCTTTTCCATACCACCCATAAGATAATGGTTGGGTAGAGTCTACATACAAAGTTTTGGAAGCTATCTTAACCAATAATGTTCAATTACATCACTGATATTGGGTTGATAGGCTTCTAGAGGCCTTGTGGGCTTACCAGACCACCTGGAGAAACACCATTGGGCATACCCCTTATGAGCTAGTGTATGGGAAACAAGTACTTCTACCAATAGAATTCCAAGTAAGGACCTTTCTTATTCCTGCAGAATTGGAATTAAACTTAGATGAGGCTCAAAAGAAACGATCCCTACAACTGAATGAGTTGGATGAGATCAGGCAAGATGCCATCCAACGAACAATATTAGTCCAAAACCAGAGGAGCAAGTGGCATGACAAGTTTATTAAGAAGAAATAGTTCCAACCTAGTGATTGGGCTCTGTTGTTTGATTCCCGATTTAAGACCTTCAAAGGAAAACTCACCACCCGATGGTTGGGCCCTTATGAGGTAGTCACTTTATATGAAAATGGAGCTGTGAAAATCAAAACAATTGACGATGGACAAGTCTCTTTTGTAGTAAATGGACATCGACTCAAATTTTATCATAAGCCCATTTCCAAAGAGGATTTTCTACAGGTCATGTCAACTGACAAGGCATTGGCCTTAGTAGATGGGGAAGTCCCCCCTTGTTCTTGAAAGTTTTCTGAATTTTCTATTGTACATATGTAAATAATTTTGAATTTTGTTGTTAAAGAAATCCTAGAGATTTCTGTAGGTATTTATTTCACTAGGAGTGGACAGTTTCAAAGAAATATAAAAGAAAGATTTTTCTTCAAAACAATGTTACACTTGAAATTTGTTGTCTGCTAAGTATCAAATGAATATTGACTTGCTATAATTAGCCATATTTTTGAAAAAAACTTCATTTTCTTAAGGCATTGTAAAAAGAAGTTGCTCTTGAAAATCTTCACCACTATCTAAGGAAGTGATACCGTAACCATCAAGCTTAGAGGTCTCTCGTACAGTTTTCTGGAGAAACCTAAGTAAGTGAGTAAATTATCTTTATTAAATAGTAACAAGGAGGTCTAATTAGTGGCTAGTCATGGAAACATCACAATAACTACAAAATAAGAAGGGAGTTGAGCCTAGAGATACCATTCTGTTCTTTCTCAATGGTACCATCCACTATACACTAAATAACTTGATTATATCATATATTTAGATAGTCCACGTCCTCTTTAGTACACCTTACATCAGGACAATCACTAAGGAATATAATGGAAATTCATCCTCTAACATAAATACCATCCCAATTGAAGAAAGAAAGAAAAAGTTGTTCTTAGAGCTATTCCCCCATCTTCTTGCATACAACAATATTATACTAAAATCTTAAAATATGGAGGGCCAGTCTCTGAGGGTGTAAGAGGCTAACCCATCGGGATACTGAACAGGTCTGTTGGAAGTAGGTACCAGCCTGTGGTATGACTAGGTAAACTCACCGGAGTACTAAACAAGTTTGCTGGCAGTGGGGCATTCTACCTAGCGAGGATGGTAATCTGAAAAAAAAATAAAAATAATAAATATAAACTTGTCTTGATGTACGACATTACTTGTAGACAAAGTTGACATGAAGTTTGTATGGTTAAGCTAAGGTTAATGAACTCCATAAAATTTTCATTGGGAACTAACTCTGAGACTATCTTCAAACTCTCTTGCCTACCTCTTCTTATCTATATATAGGATCTTTTATCCTATAGGTGGGGCCATATTCTAACCATCTCGTCATACCAATCTGTGAAATTTATCTTTACACTTGACAAACTGTAAATATTCGACTATCGGGAGAACTGACTGGTTTCTTATATTTTTTATTGTGAGGTGTCACAATACTTAGGTGTGGGGGAGGGGTTCATGCTTTGAAAAATGATCATTACCTAGAGAAGTAAATCTTTGTAAAACAAAATTGTATTATTTTCACGATATAGGTTATTACATCAACATTCCTTTTATTTTGAAGTGTTAAATCTCATGTGTGCTATAAATTGTTGTACATATACTTAACAAACCTCTTTATTGGTTCAGTTTCATTACAGGATATTCATTGTAGGTTTGACATTACATGTTCTATGCAAGTGGATTAAGTGAGCATGGTGGAAAAATCAACAACAATGGAACATTCTTCCTCGGCTCTTAATCACTGTGACTGCCAAAACCATTTCAATATTGC
Source organism: Picea engelmannii (assembly GCA_009831015.1). Lineage (NCBI taxonomy): Eukaryota > Viridiplantae > Streptophyta > Pinopsida > Pinales > Pinaceae > Picea > Picea engelmannii. Next base: position 1,798,687 of record ML777513.1, read on the forward strand.
AGACTATCCATTACAAGAGGTAAAAATGTATTTAACATAGAGGTGTCATATGAAGTGTCATATGAGGTGTCGTACGAAGTGCCATATGAGGTGTCGAATGAAGTGCAATACGAATTTACACACTAGTAATTGTCCACAATTTCAGGTAACCAGGAATCAATGACATTTAATTGAATTGGTTGAAGGAAATCAAGATTGAGGATGCAAACTTTAGACATTTTCATGATCAAATTGTTAGAAAAAAGGATTGTGGAGAAATAAAATAAAACAAATGTGGAAACAAAACACAGAAGATACACAATACAATAGAGACACATATATACGTGATTCACCTAGTGTGGGCTACATCCACCAGAGAAATTGCCAGGTCTTTCCTTTATTATTATCCATCAAATGAAGGGATACAACCTACAACAAACTCATTGTAACTTCCTCTTTGTTCTCTCACAGTCTCCTATCTTAGAATACAATATTATCCATAATGCATAGCCACAATACATTTCCCTCATAAAAGAGGGTTTCCTTCTAGGGAAAAAAACCCTAACATAATTTCTACCGTTAGATCTGCGACCTTATAATGAACGGTCTATATTTACAATGAAATTACAATATACACTTACAAGGCAATTAACCCCGTAGAGGGGGTAACCCCCCTCTACACTCCCTCGCGTGGAAGAGTGTACATAATTCTAGGGTGTAATGTCTTCATGGGGTATAAACACGACTGAAAGAAAGGACCTCTGAATCGGGAATATAATCAGGCTCCACAAACAACAATCTCCCACTTGGATATTGATCTCAACAACTCCACCGTTGCTATATATGTTGGACTTTGAAGCTTCTTGGACCTAGAAAATTCCTCATCTTCATCTTCATTCTTGAATACCAACTAAAACTGAGAAGGAACTCAATTTCTCCCTGGTTACTCCCTTTCTTAACATGATTGCAGGATTCTGGCTAGTGTGTATCTTTTCCAACTTCAAATGTCCATCTTCCAAGGTGGATCGTATGAAGTGGTACCTCAACTATATATGATTAGTATTCGAATAGAAGGATAAGTTATTTTCAAGATGAATGGCACTCTCA
>ML777513.1:1819548-1832383 GCA_009831015.1 Picea engelmannii
CTAAGGGCTCTAAGGAATAAGGCCCCCGCCTTATTGCGCGCCCCTTAGAATCATCGTGAGCGACTGTCGCAGTTTGCCCTCACGGCATCGTGGATCCCCTCGAACTAGGTAATCGTTAACCTACAGTTTGAGCCACGGCGGGAGTGCTAGTAGGCTGTGGCAGGGCTGCTGTCCACACATCTCCCTCAATCTCTCTGGATCTCGTGTGTGGCCCCTCTACTCCATATGTGAGTCCGGTCGGCAAGCTATCGTCAGCCCGCATCATCAACCATCATGTCAAATCATGTCAGCAACATATCATATAATCAATAGTACATCATCAAAATGAAACAATATCATCATAAATGAAACAACTCAAATACCCCACTCCCTGACTCAATCCAGAGTCTAAGGGAGTTCCACAGATGCCTCTGCATCCTCCAGGTTCGACACCCTGCACACTCAAAGAAACTGAGTCAGCAGCACCTGTCTACACCAAGGTAGTAAAAACATCCTTTCATATAACTCAATGCATCGTAAAGAAAGAAAAGTTTTATCGTATAAATCCAGATCACTTGCGAGCAAGTGTCCTCGAAGAATAAGTTTGGCATGGCGCCAAAGCGGGATGTTACACTCCGACCTCAAGATTCCTCACAAAATACTTAGGGAAGTATCTCTAGATGAATTGGATCCTCAAAGAAAGACAAAAACAGAACCTACTTCTCCTCATCAACCCCCTATTACTCCTACCTCACTGATACCTACCCAAGATCCTAAGAATGACAGACACTCTTTGTCTTTCAAAGGAGCTAAGTCTTTCTCTGAAATAACTAATCCTGCTCCAACCATTGAGAAGCTACAAAAAGAGAATTTTCAGCTATTGCAACAGTTGGAAGATAGGAAGACTATGGACACACATATTCACCTTGATAATGCAGTCCTCCAAGAAAATGTGAATTCCCTTCAAAGGTTGGTTGACGAGATGACCAAATCCAACCGCAACCTCAGAGCACAATTGAAGAAACACAAGAGGCATAAGTCAAATTATTCATGTCAAGAAGAAGAAGCTTCTAAAGCTGATCCTCCTCAACAAGCTTAGTCACGAGGGGAAATTTATTTTTGTTTGCAGTGGGACTTGAAAAATCTTAAGTGTGGGGGTAATGTTGGGCCCGTGATATGACGGATTTTATGACATTAATTAGATCCTTTTTTTCGAATGTGTATATGTGTTTTCCTATTTTGAAGAAGTTTTTGAAGAGCTCTTGTGTCAAATCACTATGATTCACGCCTGGTACACATAATTCATGTTTTGCGATGATTTTGAGTTTAAATCAGTATGTTTTTATGATTCCAACAAACTAATTCATGTTTTGTATTTTACAGAGAAAAATAGCTTCTTGTTTTCACATCTGACACTCCATCCAGTACTCCATCCGACACTAAGTTCGGTACTCCATCTGGCACTCTGTCTTGCAAAAAAACTATGTGCAATTTGACAGTTGGCATATTTGCGGCTAGCGATGGGAAAATGAGAGACATGGTTTTTCTCGTGCTTGTGGCCTCCAACTACTGAACTCTTGACAACTTGATTTGGGTTGTTATATTGGGTGATTATTGGCTCGCCTCATTTCTAGAAGCCACTGGCAGTTAGGGCATCTGAAATGAAATTTATTGTTTTTAGAGAGGTTCGACCCTTCTAGTGGTCAACCTCTCAGCTTGTAAAACTTATAAATACCACCTTAGTGGTCAAACAATTGTTAAGAAGTAGAGTGTTAAAGAGACAAAGACAATTTAGCTCTATTTTCCTATTTTCGTTTTGTTAGAACTGTGTAAAGACTGTTTTTTTTGTTTTAATGGTGAATTCATGTTGTTGAAGCTCATGGTTCACCTTTGAAGAGTAACCATGACTTGATGGGGGGGGCACCAGCAGTCTGGGTGAATATCCTATGAGTTTTCTTGTGAATTGAGTAGCGTAGATGTCTTTTTATTTCATTTTCTGTACATCAATTGTCACTTTGCTTTCTTATTGTATAAATTGGTGTTATAGCTTAATTGTTTTAGTTTCTTTTGAAGGTTATTATGAAGGATAGTGTTAGTATACAATGATCTATTAGTTGATAGGAAACAATATTGCAAGCTTAGATACTAACCATGTGTGTAACTAGATGATAAATTAAGTTTTCTTTACGCTGAAATAGATGATAAAAACAGAGTTTAGAACAAAGTTTTTAATTCATGATTTCTTTGACAGGGTTTCGGTGGATGGATAGTCATTAGCCTTTAGTTTTCAATTATAGTTTGCCTATCTAGTTGTTATTTAGGTTTATTTATTTAATTTTTCATTTAGGTTGCTCATTTTCTTACTTGTCATATGCTGAAATAGTGTTTAATTTCTGTTTATGAGTATTTCCTCTTTTTGCAATTTGAATTGTCAAAATAGAACTAGTTTAGTTTACTTCATGCATTTTCTTTCTTAGATCTAGGTTGCAATTTCAATTCGTAGTTAATTAATGAGTTTAGTGTAGTATGAATTTACTTCATTAGCATAGAATGCAATTGAGTTTACTAGAATAGTCTCTTTATAATGTTGATGATTAATGCATGATTAATAATCACATGGATATGCAGGATAGTTGATGTTGTTTCCATAATAGCTAAGTTCTCACTGGATTGTCTAATTCACACTTTTCACTTTGTTATCTAAGTCAATATAGAGTTTATTCCTCTTGAATTATCGTTCATTTTTAAATGCCATCATGATATTATAAGACACCGGAGACATAACCATCAACACAATATTTGAGTTTTCTTGCTTTCATAGATTAGAAGATAGTTTCCTTGCTTTCATAGATTAGAAGATAATTTCCTTGCTTTTGTAGGATAAATAGTCTTCTTGCTTTGGTAGATTAAAGAGTAGTTTGCTTTTCATAGATTAAAGATTAGTTGCTAGTTACTTTTTGCTTTCAATTTAGTAGATTTCCTTTCATAAATTAGAAGTAGTTGTGAAGTTTAGTTTCAGAATAAAGTTTACTTGCTTCTTAGCGTAATTAGTTGCTTATTGAGTAATCTTAATTAGTTTACTTGTTGTAGAAGTTATCATAGGTTAGCTAGTTGTTTGCTTGCTTGTTTACTTGCTTTAATAGGTTAGTTGCTTACTTGTCTAATTTTCTTTGATAGAGTAGTTGCTTGCTTATTTACTTGCTTTAATAGGATAGTTTCTTATTGAATTTGAGTAGGTTAATTAAAGTAGTTTGTTGTTGTTATTGCTTACTAGGTAGATCGTTTTCTTTTGCTTATTTTTATATTAAGTTAGTTTGCTTTAAGTAGGGTTTTCATTTTCTTTCTTAGAACTATCCATCGATCCTTTTTTCAAAGGTTACTTAGGGTACATAGTTTGAGTTTCTTAGTAGGGTTTGCTCATGAATAGTTTTTTCTTGAATAGATTAGCCCTTAGATAGCCACTTCCTTAATTAAACTATACTACTACCAGCCCTTCTACCTTGGCATATATATTGCTACAACTCTAAGTTTACTTACCCTGGGTTGACAATTTAATTGAGGGTTTTTAGTGTGTTTTTAATGCATATAGAACACCCATCAATCCACCCACACCACTAACTATTTTATAGGTAGACGAGGAGAAGATTCAAGGGTAATATACAATACTCCACCAGGTCAAAGGAGGAATCCAAACTTTGATTCTACAACATAATCTACTTCTAGAGTAGAAGCATGATTAAGTACTCCCATTCAAGGACCAATAAGAATAAAAGAGTTGATTAGTGGTCAGCCAGAGTCAACTTCTTAATAGAATCTATTCCATGAGACTACAATTTCTAAGGGATCAATTTCCTCTTTGGAATCAATAGCACAAAACACACCACCTCTTGAGGAACCTCTACTAATCATCATGGCACATGAGGAAGGAACTAGTTCTAACTAGGGTTATACTATCCTATTACAACAATCAATATTTTTGTTGTATTACAATAGTGACTAGCACAACCGGAAACTCATGGCTGGTGAACGCCAAAAGGTTTCGGCTAGCCCAGAAAATGAAACACGACCATAAAATGAAACGTGGCCATATATATTTCCAGTTTGTAACAAAACCTTAGTCTTTGTTAATCACTCACACGTCGAAATCACCTAGCCACCATAGTAAATTTTAAATATGATCAAGTAAAAGTAAAAAAATAAACATGTAAACTGATGCCTTTATAATAGTGAGGAACTTAGTGGTTGAAATCACAACCATTGATTTATTGGGACGACTAAGATTATTCCATCAATATTTAGTATTGTCCATACAAAACTAATTAAGCACTAAAAACCTATTAAATGTGCCCATTGTTAATAGGCGTATGCATTTTGGCGTAAATATTTTTGTTGTATTACAACAGTCAAATTGTAACTATCCATCTTTGGCCTAAATATAATCCAATATTTTTATTTAGTTGAATTTATACCTAGATGAAGTCACATGTCCTTTAGAATGGTGTTTAAGAATTTAACGCCATTGTAATTTAATTTATGTCAAAAAAATATAATGTTATCTCTACCATTGAAGCAATGTAATTATCATGTATGACATGTGCATATCTTTCGTTTCCATTCATGGATAAGTTCAATTCCTATATAACCACTCTAGTTATTCATGTAACATACAATGCTAATTTTGTTGTGAAGTAAATTTCCTGTATGGTAAATTCGTGTGTTTAAATACTCCTTTTGAATCTCTCTCTCCCTCTCTCTCTCACACACACACAGAGACACATGTATGGGGACATGGAGATACTTATTAAATTGATAGATTCAATTACAATACATAAGTATGAACAAAAACTTTGATCTCATTGGAAAAAATGTGTTCTATGTAAAATATAAGTCTTGAATGGATCCTAGCAATAGCTTAGTTCCATTACATTTCCAGCTATGCATGATATAATGTTTAATAATAATATTATGTTTAATATATATGAATTAGGTGTATTAGGAGTTGATTAGGTAACTCTAGTTATTTCGATAACATGCAATGCTAATTTTATTGTGAAGTCAATTTCCTACATTGTAAATTATTGTGTTTAAATAGTACACTTCTCAATAATTGTAGCAAGAATAAGGGGGAGATGAGGTGTTTCCATAATATTTCATGGATATAGAATACAAAGCTCGAGGGACACATACATACACACTACATAACACTCACTTGGATTGGATTCCAAAAGCTAATTATTGTATATATGTATTTATAACACAAGACCATCATGTAATCTTCCTCCTCAAGCACAAAAACAACTTAATGGTCAATAGAAATCTTTCCCTGATGATTCAAATTTAGGTGACATATTTTTTATCTTTCAAGAGAGATTTATTATTCTACATGACATTCCTTAAATGGATAAAAGTAACTAGAGTACAAATTTATGAGTGTTTAAAATGTAAAAGATTTAAAATAACATATGTGACCATTATATATATATATATATATATATATATATATATATATATATATATATATATATATAATTTTTAATTATTCTAAACATATAACACAAATAAAGATAATATGCAATTGCAAGTTGATATTTGTCTCCCTAAATATAGGAGGAACATTAAAATAAAGTTAAAAAAAAATATTGAATACATGTGTATAACATTGCATGCAACAACCTCCACTTGGTTTGCATGGATCCTGCCTGCATCAACCTACACTTGGTTTTCACCCAACAAGCTCTCGACCTAGGTTCAATCCCTATTTTCTCTTTGTCACTGTTGGTGGTCTTGTGGTTGGATCAAATATCAGTCCATCTTGAAATTAACTTGTTGGGGTGGGATCCTTGTATATCCACCATATACAAGCATTCAATATATTCCAATTTCCATAATCCCCACTTCATTCCATCGATAAGTTCTTGATCATTGCAAATCGACCATCCTAGGAGAGGAGAAAACTTTTATGGTTTTTAGTTTCATAGATTTTTCAGTTTCAGGTTCTACCTAACACAAGGTAAAAGTTCATTGCATTTTGTTATTTCCACACATTATGTGTTTCTTTGATGATTGTTTCCACATGTTGTGTGTTTCTTTGACCCAGAGTTTACCCAGTTATAGGTATAGACCTATTGGTTCTACGAAGAATCCATTGATAGTCGATCAACCCAGAGTTGGTCAAGAAAGTGTTGCTCTCTCCCAATTAAGAGGTCTCATGCACAAGTGTTGTTTCCCTTGACATTCAAGAAAATATGTAACCATATAATATGAACCTAATATAAGTGCATACATTTTCAAGATGATAGATATAATGAGTCTCTTGGTGACATATATAATCATTTGTTGGCTCGATAAGGTGGGTTCATGAGCAGAGAAAACGCATCCTTCTTCCAGTTCCTAACCTTCATAGACATTATAGGGAATCCTAACTCCAACTTTGTAGAGCCTCTTATTATAAATTTTGATTCACTCCTTCCATAATTCCATACACATGCACAAATGAAGGAAGGAAAATGCAATTGATAATCCTTCCACTCTGATTCTTAGGTCATGTATGGTCATTTCATAAGTATGGTTGTACTATGAATATTGAGTTATAAACTTTTCTATCTTCATGAGAATTTATGTACTTTCACATATTTCATAGGTTTAATTGTTACACCTCTACAATAGATATGAGAATTCCTCCTAGTACGCAAAAGTCACTGCCTAGTTCCATAGTTCGTTGTTTCCTTGCTCCCTATAATACCTCGGTTTTGAGTTCCTATGTTAATCATGCATTTTGTTTATTCATGAAAGGCTGGAGTGCCTGTGAAGTTGAAAGGACGAAGTGCCTAGAAATGTAATACTTTGAATATATTTATAAAATACATCATTGGCTACAAGATGGAAAAGGATAGAGATAGGGGGATATGATTCCACAAGACATGGGCATAAAGGGGATAAGTATTTTTATTATATTTTATTTACCCATCTTGGTTTTAGTGGGGAAAAATGGTTACATGAACTTCTTGGGGAAGGCCATGTGGTGCTTTGTTGCATGTAATTATATAAACCCTATTTTTTGTTGTTTGGGGGTTCCTTAATCATTTGGTTAATCGATCATTTCATTGTTCCCCAATCATGGTTATTCATTCCTCAATCATTATTTCTCTTGGTTTGGGCATGGGAAATGCATTTGGGGAAGAGAAGAGCCATTTATTTTGGGATGTAAGTAATTGTTGATTATTTCAGGAGAGAATGAATACTCATGTGCATCAAAATGATGGAAGTTGTGAAAGAACTGTCCACAACCGAGAATCCTTGGAGTTTCCAACATTGATATTTCCTAACTAGTAGCATTGGGGCCCTGGAAAATAAGTGGAACATCTCGAGGGACTGAATTGCAGAGAAAGGGGTTCATTTATTTGGGTTGTACAGGTTGAAGGGGAAGAGAGCTAGTAAACTAGGATTAATATGTGGTTTGGAAAACTATGAGATCTTGATAGTTGGTTGTGTGTGTGTGAGTCATCCTAGGAACTATCCTTTTGGATTAATAGCCCTGGCTCGGGGGTGACTTACTGTTGATATCTAGAACAAAAAATTCTATGGTTGGGTGGAATGTCTAATGTTTGCAACCAATTGGTGAATGTTTATTTAAAAATATAAGTTCTCTCCCTATTTTCTTTGTAACTTGTATTCCGTTGTGTAATTATTATCTCTATTATGTGTTTATAGCATGCATATTCACTATTAATATTGTGCATGGCTGATTAATCATTTCCTTTATAGTTTAGCACATTCTTGTTAATTTCATGTGCATGTATAAGGTTTCTTGATTTAAAGAATGGTAATAGAAATTTGAATTTTCCCAAGAAGGAAAATTTAGAGGTACCTAAGTTGATGGGTACATTACAGATTAGTATCAGAGCAAAGTTTTGGCTACATCACAAATTGGTATTAGAGAAAATAATTTCGTGTTTATAATACTGGGTATGTCATAGATCGGTATTAGAGTGAATCCTTTCATTTTGTTGATATTGGGTATGTCACAGATTGGTATCAGAGTGAATTCGTTCATGTTGATGATACTGGGTATGCCACATATTGGTATTAGAGCGAATCCTTTTGTGTTTTTGATACTGGGTATGTCACAGATTGGTATCAAAGTGTTGGTTGCAACACTTGGGTCATATGGGTTTATTTGCAGGATGTTATTGTGTAGAGTCCAAGATGGAAGGTGCTTGGGCACTTGAACATTGTTTCTTGAAATTATGCATTTTTGGGGAAATTGGAAAAAAATGGAAAATTATGAATATTGGAAAATTTTGGGAATTTTTCCATACGATGATGTTAGCGTGATGTGGAGGAAACATGGTGAGTGATGTGGAAATTATGACGTGGACTTACATAGTGGTAGGACACAAAAATAGGGTGGTAGGCCCCAATGGGGGGTGGTAGACCACTATGGCTGGACTAGCGGTGGAGTGGTGGCCTGATACCGCAAGTGGTATTGCATGTCGGGGAGAGAAATTTTGAAATGGCTCTTTGTGATGTGAAACCAATAGGAATACACCACGTATCATGGGAGAAACCACTATCACATCGCAGAGGGGTTGTTAACTCATGATCTAGTTGAGAATGAAAAATCAACCTCGATCATTGATCGTCCCTTGATATCCACCGTTAGATATGGGGTGGGGACGGGTTTCATATGAAAGAAAATTTTTGGAGGTGGACCTCACTGGTGACATGGGACACTATGGTGATTCCATGTGGCAGTTGGTACAAGTCGGTTCCATCTTTAATAAATGATTTTATTTTATTTATATATTAAAATGTAAGGTAAGGTAAAGGAAGAGAGAGGAGGGAGATGGAAGATGACGAGGAAGGTTCAGGTGATTGGAGAGGTGACATGGAATCATCTCAGGGTTCCACTTGGACCCATGGTGCCACATCATCAACCAATTCAATATATTTCCATGTAGGAAAATTTGTCCTATAGCCAAAAAAAAAAAAAAACAAGTCTGGAGCCATTTTCTTATTTTGGCCATAACTAGAGCATATTAAGTAAGATTGAGATGAAACTTTTAGTTTTTTTCCATAGTAAGGAGGGATAAAAAAGTGATATAGAGGGCCACTGTCTATTTCTCCTCGAATTTATTATAAATTGCATGATAGTGGTTTTAAAAGATTCGGGTCTTGATCATTGACAAAGATCCAGATTAAGCTGTAATTCTTGGAGAGAGTCCAGAAAGAAGACATGGAAATAACCCATGAAGGAATTGAATAAAATTTAAGTTTTTTGAAAGGGGGATTCTGAAATAGGCTAAACTATGTGCCTCGGGATTAAACTATGTAGTGAAATCTAATTTTTTTTTTTTTTTTGATATTTTGGATATAATAGATGAAAACAAATAACATTTACACCACAAAACTATGTGCAATACACTACTCATCTAAAACTTTATGTAAAGTAGATCCCATTACTAGGCTTGGGCCAAGGATATTGACCATCATAGGTGAACTCATGGACTGACGTCGACATCATATGGCACACCATGTCAGGGCCATGCTACATAGTAACAAATTTCTACGATCGAGGATACTCATTGTGAGTGGTTTCGTGAGATATGGATACTCCTTAATGATTCCCATCAAGACATGAATAAGTATGAAACATGAATCATCGACGCAAGGGGAAGCAAAGAATTCAATGACAAGTTTCAAAAAATATATCCGAGGTAAAAAAAAGTCAAGACAGGGAGGTCTACCAAATGCCCTAGAAAATGATCCCAGTCCCAGATCAAGACTCACCATGCTAACTCTCTTTGGTTATGAATAAAGAAAATATGATTAATGCATCACCTCATCCTTGGGATGAAATATGGAATCCATAACATCCAAAATTTCCTTATCTAAAGGAAACTCAATATCTAGGAAATCATGTGAACCCTAAGAGTCAACAACCCAGGAGGGAGGAGTAGGATGATCACACTCCATATGTGGATAGAGTGACTGACCAATGTTAGCCGACACTGGAGATATCTCTAAAGAGACAATCTCATCCATTGTGAGTGACATGATGACTCCATAAGACTTAACTTCCTTAGGATGAGGGACCACTCAAGGATCAATATACCTGAGGGATCCACATAAAAGAATATATCATATTTATAGGATAAATGTTCATGGAAGGGGATGGTGGGGGAGCGAGGAAATTTCCCATCAATGAGGAGTCTTTGAACATCCCCACAACAATAGTCATGTAAGCACTCTAGGAATCATTGACAAAGGGTACATCAGAACCTGCATTGGTTCAAAGGTGTAGGGTACAAAATGCAAGTTGGTTGATATTAACTATTTTCCATTGATGAGGAAAGCGTAAGACCCTAAATATGAACTATATGATTACATTCATCTTGTAGAACCAAGTACGCATGAGTAGAATATTATACTCAAGAAGTGCATTGAATACCTCCACGAAAACAATGATAGTCTTATCACCTAGCTCAATGGGCAATGCAGTGATAATACCATGGTGTTGGAACATATGTCCATCGAAGGATTTCAACACGGTATTAGACATATCAAGTTTTGTAGAGCCAAGATATTTCCAACACACAATGGACATGGTGCAAGTAGAAGCTCCTTTTTCAACCAAAATGAAAAGGATTATTTTCCCCATTACTCTCAATTTAATACGAAAATAAATTTGGTGGGAAATCCTATGCTAAACCTGATCTAAATCAAAGGTAATAAGGCTTGAATTTGATGGATCAACCCTGCCTATCGCTGATAACAAATATTTCTTCTATGTAGAGCAGCTTTGGAGAACTTTGAGAGCATATATGGCACATGGTTCTTGGCACAAGTCTTCTACAATATTGTAGTTTTGGGTGGCCCATGTGTTTGGATTGTGTGTTGTGCACCGAAGAACACCCTTTAGGGGAGAAATCAATGTTTCAAAGGATGGATTCTCAATATAAAGAGAGCCACCATGACAGGAAGAGGAAGCAAACTCCTTAGTGGTAGGAGTAGTCTTAGGATTTTCATAATTATGATCTTGAGTTTGAAGGGTCATCTGGTCACACATGAAGACTGTAACATTTGAGGATGACTTCTCGTACTAAGGGGTACCTAACATACCCCCTTGTAGAGGGGAAGTATTTGTCACAAATTTTTTCCGAGGTTGAGGGGGGAAATGATGAGTTAAGAAAACAATTTGTTGGGGGGCCTTTTGGTGCACCAAATATCGATGGATCTCATCCTTTCAAGAAAACTGATGAGTAGGGTGGTCCTCCCCACAATTTGTGCATGGGAACTGTCTCTTCTTATTCTCTTTCATGCTTCCCCCTTGATTGTTTTGGGTTGGAGAAGTCCCTCACTAAATATTGTAATTTTTCTTCTTGTTATTCCTCTTCTTTACTCCAGGTTGTTGAGGATTCCTGAAGTGTGTGGATTGCACCGAATTCACCTCAAAGGTCTGAGTGGGTACTGGGGCAGTTTGAGAAATATGCATAGTAGCCAATATGTGTGGTGAAATAGTCATGTGACCCATTTGGTTAGATAGTTGGCACACAAAGGCATGGGATATAGAACCAACCATACCATTAACATGGGATCCTAGGTTCATTTTTTTGGGATCCATTGACAGTTGAGGATCATGCATATGAAATCATAAAAAGTTTCTAGTTGAGAATATATCAAATCTAATTTTTGGGCACACAAGATGGCCTAGTCTTCAGTAGCCTCCCTTGCCATAGAAACATCCTTGCAAATGGATGGTAAGAGAGATTTTGTGAACCATTCCATTAGGATCTAGTAAGGGATTTGGGTCTTGATCATCCTACATGTTCATCTCCACTCATGTATATCATCATAAATGTAAGTGGAATTATATTGACACAATGATGCCAAGAGATCTATTCCTATCTAATACTGTAAGGTTAATTGGTAATGCATAAAAAAAACCATAGCCAAGTGATTGAAACTATTGAAGGAAGAACCCTTTAGTTGTATGCACCATTTGGTGGCACTTCTAGTCTGAGATATTTGGAAAAGAGACAACTGTATATTGTCATCCATCAAAGAATTAGATGAAAACCACAAGTGATAAGTCATGATGTGCATGGATGGGTCTTCTCCCTTATTTCCATCAAATTTCAACATATTATATGGGAGCTTCATAGATATAAATGGCCATGCAAGATCATGGGAAATAGGTTCATTCACCAGATGTGAAATATCAGGAAAATCTAACATCACCAAGAAGGGAAATGGTGTATGAGAAAATTTATACGTGGATGAGAATGAAGCTCCTTTAGTCCTAGATGAACCTTACGGTGCCCCCATGTTTGTGCTTCTAGGAGAATGTGATGTTATTGAATGGTAATTTCTCCTAGGAATGGAAGCACTCCCAGGACTAGACATTCCCCCAAGGAGGTTTCCCCCAGGGGTCAACATAGACCCTAAAGGAAAATTACTTCCTAAACAAAGACTATCCCTAGAGAAGAACCCCCTAGGACTGGATGTATGGATGAAGGGATAGCCACCCAATCATCCCAATTTTCTCCTAGGGGGTATTCCCCTAGTGATATGTGTGCTACCCCATGGGATACAAAATCCTCCAAAAACATTACTACCCCCAACTTGACTAGGAACAGTTCCAAACCCACTAGGTATATTTCAACTGAAAGGAAAATTATCACTTGAAATGACCTGGATTCTCATATGAATGGAGGAGGTGGAAGGAATTCCACTCCCCATGCTGAAACCAAGGCTTTTCCCTCCACTGGAAGAAAATTCTGTTGAAAAGTCAACAAGAAACATGTGTCTAATTTAGTTTTCCATTAATTAAATTAGACAATAAATATTAATCTAT
>ML777513.1:1837436-1873209 GCA_009831015.1 Picea engelmannii
GTAAAACTTATTGTGTTATGTGTTATTGATATTTCACTTTGTGCATTGTGGTTGAGATCGTGGTTTAAATTGCTTCCGCAATAATAGTAGAAGCGATTCTGTATTTAACAAGTTGCAGTAATTGTTAGATCAGGAGAATCACAGGAATACATTAATTTGTATCGAAATTTCTACAAATTCAAACATGGGAATCGAAGCAGATGAGATGGGAAAAGGAATGTTAGGAATATTGATAGAAGGAAAATAATGCATGAACAACCTCACCCAAATAGAGGGGCCTATGGAAATGGGCATGAATGATGTAGGTCCAATGGAACTTATACATGACAAGGTGCACATCATTTGGATGCCCCCATTCAAACACATGGATGGGATGGAAGGCTCAACCACACTGGATGAAACACTTAGACTTAAGATGGTGTAAGGTTCAATGAACACGAAAAATGACTCACTCAAAATTTCCCTCACCTATACAAGTACAAGTTCTTCAGAACCAGTCAAAGGAGGATTGAAATCAGGTGGAGGACTGTCATTAACCACTTTGACTTCAAAGGCCAAAATCTCTCCGGGGTGTTTGTCCATCTCTTCAAATTATTTTTCACCTATCTCACACCGCTTAAGAGGTGGTTGTACCTCTATGATGGGATCAAGTCCTTGTATTCGATGGAACCAACGAAATGGTTTTTCTACCATGGTGAATAGAATGTTTCAAAATTTTAACAACGATCAAGATAAGGAAAAATAAAAATTAGAATCAAAGAGAACACCCCTAACAAATCTAGGCAACAACAAGCAAACCAATGGCTCTGAGATCCTTGAAAAAACCAACTCTTTGGGGGAGATGAAGTCCCAAAAATATTGGATAGAGAAGGTATGAGGAGTGGTTATGATGATCTCCATGAAACAACCCTACCCAATGCAGGTACACTTTATTAAGGAAGGCACCCTCTATGGGAACTGAGACTATGATCGAATGTCTTCCATAGGTACTACATTCGCGTCCCACATATAGTCACCTTTGTAGATACATAGGAGTTGTCACTAAGGCTATCACCTCACAATGAAAGAGTGGGAGAACAATTGCAGGTTAGATCACATGTAAGGGAAAGGTAACTAAGTCCAAAGCTTTGAAATTGCTACCTCACATAGAGTTGTGGGAATTAATGAAACCCATGAATACATAGTAGTCAAAGAAATATCAGAAAAACAAAGACAAGGAGAGATGGGTGATCACCCTACTTTCCCCAATGTGACCTCATGATTAACTCATGTGTTAGAGGAGGCTCTAACACATTGGTTGTGAAAATGGATTTATTCTCTCTTCAATGACTCTAGGTTTCATTTTGTGGCCTTAGAGAGTTAGCTCTCCAATCATATTCCAAGGCCCTAAACCTAGCTATTGTTGGTTTACTAGAAAATAAAAAGAGTCTAATTGATTTTAAATTACAAAATATTTTTCTTATAGTTGTTGTTAAGTCAAGGAAAATGTATGAAACTTTTAGTGATTTTATGACTCTTCACCAACCAAAGGAATGGAAATTGTTCAATTCGATGAATTCTAGTTATGAGATGGAAATATGCCTTTTCCTTTTCAATTTTTTCAAAACAAACTCACAATGTCAAAGAAACCATGCAAGACCAGCCAAGAGATCAACAAGATCTCTAAACAAAACACAAGAATGCTCTTTGTTCCAAATGCTCAAAATCTTTATGCATGCGAATTTTGTTTTTTCAATTAAAATGCAATAAGTTTCTTAAACTAAGCAAGAAAAAAAATCTTCAAAATGAAAAACCAACAATAAGAAAGAAAGGGTTGTAGGAAATTGGTAGTGATGCATCAAAGAACACTTCAATGTCTCTACCAGAATCACAACCCAAAACTGACAAGGAAAATGGATCTAGTAATGTCAAACTTAAATGCAAAAGGAAACTCAACCAAATGCAACCAAAAAAGAAACACTACCAAATCTGATCATATCTATTGGGTACATATCCCAACTCAACAGGTCACTAAACAACAAGGAAATTCAATCAAGCCACTCAAACACACCTCAAATCTAAATCTAATACCAAAGTTGTCACAAAATGATCAAACAGAGAGATGATCTAGGGAAGCAGATCAACCACATACTCCTCATATCACATGTATTCGGATCTAATCAAGAGAGATCTGGAAAATTTACAAATTTCAGTCCTATAGGGGAAGTCACAAGTCATCAGACATGGAACAGGTGACTATATGTAAGAATTCACTATTTAACAATGATGCACCAAGTGACTTGTCACTCTGGTGTCAACAGGTAAAGAAAAAATATGATCCGTAAACAAGAGGCTTATAGCCTCACCTTTTCACCCACACATAAATATCTATAAGACAAATATAATCTTAGCTCAACCGCTTCTAGAAACTTGACTATAAGAACCAAAATCGATTCAATCAAATTATGAGGGTGTCGGCTTCCCAAAAGTTGAGTCAGAATACAAATCTAAAGTCGATTCAAATGAAAGGAAAATCAAACAAGCTGAGTTGAATGGATGGAAAGTCAACCACAAGTCGAGTCGGGTGAAATTCAGGTCAACCAAGTGAATTTAATTGACCCAGTGAAAACCCATTCGATCATTGGATGGATATAATCGACTAGAAATTTATGTTGGTTGAATATGGAAGAGGAAATTGACCAAATGACAACCTAGTCGGAATGGGGCGACCAATAGTTAAAAGAATAGCCAAAAGGAAAATTCAACAACCAATAGTGAAGGAAAACATGTGCAAGGAGAATTTGGGCAACCAACAATATCATAAAAACATTCAGGGAAATTTTGGTAACCAATAGCGAGGCAAACAATGTCTAGAGGGAATGTTTAACATTCAATAACAAAGAAAAATGTATGAAGATAAATTGGTAGCTAACGTAATTATAAAAACATGTATATGTTTCATGGGTAGTTAATAAACACGTATACAACCCCGAATTTCGAAGTATGATCTGCATATGAATTGTGGGAAAAGGAAAATGCCCTGGGAAAGTTGAGAACTTGAAGCATAACCTATGGAAAAGGTGTGGACACTGACTAGCAACAAACTTGACTCAGGGAGTGAGAAAAAATATCAAATGACTCTTAAAACAAAATAAGAAACCCCCAAGTAAATAACAACGAATCAGGAAGGAGGGATGTCGATATCCCACTTCACAATGAATGTATATGCATGGTTAAGGAATGACCGGTTTGGTTCATTGGCTCATGGGAACCATATGAAAGGAAGAACAAGATAAAAAAACAACTAGCACACATTTCTCTTTGCTAAACAATGTAGAGACAATCATTAAATCACAATACGGTCCATTAACCATTCATTGGCTTACAGTGCAAACATTTCCACCCATAAACATCGAAATTCAAATACGACAAACACACACAGAACTCATAATTTACCTTGGAAACCCAAATGAGAAAACCAACATTATTTTGGCTTCGATCAGGCTCTTTATTATTCAACAATGGGTAAGTTACAGGTTCTCTGGTTCATCTCTATGCTCCTCAACAACATCTAGGTAGCCTCTTTACAACATTCACAACCAAAGAAATCCCTTCTCATTGTGGGGAAACATGATATAGAAGACTGAGTTTCTTGGGAGGATAGTTGGAAGGCCAGGCGTCCCCAACGCTTCATCTTCTCGCTAGTGCATTTATGCTTCTTTTCTTCATTTGTTTTTCTTTTCTCCCATGTGGAAACGGTGTCGTGAAAGTCTCACTATTTATTGTATACAAGAATATATTACCCAACTTTACATATCAATTCGATTTTAGACTACATTACATATAATGGTAGACATCAATCGTGATGGAATGGGGCCCTTCATTCTAGCAAGTTGATCTCCTTCTTCATTCATAGCCCTAAAATTTTCTTGTGTTGATAATATTAGGGCCTATGTCGATAACTATTTGTTCTTTTTAGATCTGATTCAAATCACACCTCCCCATCAGCAGGATTTTGATCCCCAAAAGTTGTCAAGGATAGATGAGGGAAATTGCTTGCAATATGGTTCCTCTCATACCACTTCACTTTATTTGCAGTCTGTCCTTTGAGACCAATTTTCCACATTTCATGTTGTGCTCTACAAGTTATCCACTCCTTGTGTTTCATAACTATGTCTTCCTTCAACTCCTCAAGTCCATGAAGTGTGTGGTATTCAACAGTAGGAAGAAATTGATGCTCTTCCTCCTCATCCAACATGGAGGGTTCAAACAACTTCAAATATTCTAGTTCAGCACTAAGCTGATCCGCATATAAGGTGGAAGATTCAACCTGAAGGTGTTCTCATTCACTTGTTCAATGATCTCAAATAGTCAATGTCTAAGGGGCTTGATTTTATTTTTTGCTTCTTGTAGTCATTCCTTATATAGA
Source organism: Picea engelmannii (assembly GCA_009831015.1). Lineage (NCBI taxonomy): Eukaryota > Viridiplantae > Streptophyta > Pinopsida > Pinales > Pinaceae > Picea > Picea engelmannii. The sequence goes on from ML777513.1 coordinate 1,841,845, forward strand.
TAGAGCCACACATTGTCTCTAACATAGAATTCTTGATCCTCCCTATGTTGATCATGCTTGACTTTGTACAACTATTGTCTCTTGTCGATCTACTCCTAAACCCTTCGATTTATATTTTTTATCTTTTCCATGAATGAGATTTCCTTTTGTTCTTATCCTTGAATCCTTTCTTCTTCCTTCTGCTATCCATACATGATATCAAATGGTGAAGGAGGTAAATAACAAAAACAAGTCTTGAAAGAAGAATTATTGGTGGAAGAATGGAGTGCTTTATTATAGAAGTATTGAATGTAGACTAGATTCTCATCCCAAGTATTTGGATGTTTGTTGTTGCAACCTCTCAAAAACTACACCAACATCATATTTGTAACCTCATTTTCCCCATCTGTCTGAGGATGGAAAGCGATCGAATACTTCAACTTCGTATCCATTCTTTCCCAAAGTGTTTTCCAAAATCTACCCAAGCATTTGTTGTCTTGATAAGATATGATGGAGCTTGGAAATCCAAAATGTGCCCAGATGTGGTTGCAGAATATTTCAATTGCTTCTTGTCTAGATATTGTCTTCTTACAAGGAATGAGCACACAAATTTTTCTGAAGCGGTCTACCACAACAAACAAGTAGTAATGGCCTCTACCAGTCATAGGAAAACCTCCAATAAAATCCATTGAGATTCTGTCCCATGGATTGCTTGGTACTTTTTGTAATCTAGGGAAAAGTGAGAGAGAGAGAGTTACCAATAGTTCCTTACATAGGAAAACACAGAATACATACATGAAGACATAGACGAAGACATATAGAAGTAATGGAAGCCCAAAGAACAACACTTTATTATATGATATATCAATATAGTACAATAGATACATTGTCTCTCATAGATATTGTCTATTTATACTTCTATATCTAATTACCAGGCAGTTGTAACTACTTAACTTCTTGGGTTGGTCGGTTAACAAATACCTCGACCGACTAATACTTCTGACTTCAATGGTCGGTCAAATAGCTCTTAGTCAAATGCCGAGTCTAGTTGACAGAGTCAAATAGACCCTACAACATCTCCCCCCTCCTTAATTCCTTGCTCGTCCCGAGCAAGAGGGGAGTATTAAAATTTTTATTATATAAGGATTGTTTACAAAATAAATGATAGAAAGAGAGAAAGAGAGGAAAAAGAGGAAATATAATGAAAATGTTTTGATGCTTGAAGAAGTTATGTATCTTTGTCTGATTGACCTTTAGTGTCTCTTTTCACTTCCTTGAATCCTTGGATTTGACATCATCCCTAATTTGGATTCCAAAATCAATTTTTCTTCCCACACAAATATGTTACTTGAAATGATATTTTGAAATTTTCATTATGCATTTTGTCCAAGTAACCTGAATTGGACTGTAACTTCCAATATTCGATATTGTTCATGAGTGCTCCCCCTGTGTTGAGAATTAAATGGATGAAACTGCAGGGGGGAACCTCTTCCTTCTTGTGAGAGTGAATCTCTTCTTCTAATGTATGTAACTATGATGGCTAAGAAGATTCTCCATTCTGAGGGTCGAATTCAAGAGGGTCATCACTTCTATGCTCATCGGCCCCATGGTCGATGTTTATAAACTTAACTATGTGAAAAATGTTTTTTTTCTCTTTCCTCTATCTTTTATATATAGAGTCCAGTTTCGTGAACTTGAAGGTAACTAATAGGGTAGAGGGATGTCTCGCTTGTGGCTGTATCTCACCAGATCGTAGATTTGCATATAATTGTGTACTTAATGATGAACATTTTCTTGTGCTACTGATTCGACTCTTTTCGATATGATTTTTCATGAAAAAATATTTATGATATTAAAGATAGATATTGTTTGTCCTCACCTAGTAATTCATGGAAGAATAGGTCTTAACCATTACTGTTGAATATTTGGCAGGCTTGTGTGAGGAGTTTTCTGTGTTAATGTTGATTTGGGATTCGTGTGAGGTACTTTGAGCGTACATTGTGTTTATTTCCAAATGATTGTTCTTTGTGTTGAGTCGAGCCAAGTTTATGTTAGTGGTTGTGCAATGGTCATTTCCATCATGTATGTTATTAATGTTACTATTATTCTTTTCTGTCCTTTCTTGCTGCAACTTAAATACACTGACTTTTCTAGAGTCGATTTTTTCATGGTCGGTATTCCCTTTTGTTTGGTCGACTAAGTCTCCTCTCTTGATACACAATCGGTATATGGGTCGAACGACTAGTGTTTTTACATCGTTAGGTTTGATCTTGTCGGATCTACTTAGTCAATGTTCTTGATGTTCTTCTTTAAGTGGTGGTCATGTCATGCTTTCTGTTGTTGTTTTTTCACTTTTTGATGATGCATTGCGATTACTCTTTCTTCTTCTAGTTTATTTAATTGATATAGTCGGTGATTTATGATTTTTTCCTGGTCAATTTTAGCCATGGTTTCTATCCTGTCAGAGTTGTACCAAAAGTGAAATGGAATAACAACTTATTTTCCATAGACTAAATTGAAGGTAGTTTGTCTAGTTGATCATTTATAAGAAGATCTATATGCCCATAAGACTGTAGGAATTTTATCATCCCAGTTGTTTTTGTCAACATTGCAGATTTTTGTGAGTCCTTTATGTAGTGTTTTATTGAATACTTCGACAACCCCATTTTCTTAGGGGTGATATGTTTTTTTTCATCTATGATCGATCATAAACTTCTTTAACAGGGCTTGGATTGTTTCATTTATGAAATTTGTTCCCTGGTCACTAATTAGTGTGAGTGGACATCCAAACCTTGTGATTATGTTCTCGTAAATGAACTTAGCCGCCACTTCTTTGGTACATGATTTGACCGGTTCAACTTCTACCCATTTGGTTACATGTTCTACTATAGTGATAATATATTTGGTGTGTTAAGCCCTAATATTGGCTCATTACCCCTTAATTGGGGCATATTAAATTAGTAATGTTATTTTATTTATGTCGGATTTATTCCATTAGTTGTAATTATACCTCCTAGTCTCCTATATATACCAAGGAGACATTTTCATTTGGGATCATCCTGTACTTGAACATTTATGTGGGGTAAAAGGAGGTTGCCCCCTCAAAGAGGCTTATTATCTAAAATTATCTCTTTTTAAAGGCGTTGAGTACTTATACTGAGGTTTTTCTATGCTATATTGATATTTGGTTCCTAACATATGGTATCAGAGCTCAAGGTCTTGGGGTTTCGCTACTACATTTGAGACACCGTGGAATTTTTTGTATAACTTGTTTTCTACAACGATTCAGAAGGAACGGATTGGAGGATATTTAGTATACGAATCAAGGTACGTTGGGTTAAAATTTAATCTCCTAAGACCTTATACTTTCGGATATAAATCCTTTGTAAGATAGGGTTTTGGAATCATCCTAAATTGAGTCATTGCAAAATTTTCGCTATAAATTTTTTCTTGTAATGTTTCAGACCCTGAAATATCGAGGATATTTGCAGAAATTAGTAAGGTATCTGTGGTAGCAATTTCATCTTCTGGGTCATCGTAAATTTGTATATACACCTTGTGTAAGATAGGGTATCTAACTAGTCCCATTGACTAGTCTCAAGCAGATGTTCTGGGTAAAACAATCATATATTCTCCCTAGAGTATCCAAATTGAGTGAGACTAGTTTAATTGGATAGTGGACAACCCATAGTAGGTTTGGTACAATTTCATAATTTTATATCAATTATTTTTTGCGGGGCACGCTATACAAGTGAGATCTCCTGGAAAGGCCAAAAATCAACAAGTTGCAGGGAAGTTACCGTAAATTCCACTTGGCACATCCAATTTTTATTAGACCTATGGCATTGAAGAGAAGAAATATCAGAGACCTACAAAAAATAAAATTTCATACTCAGAAGGGACAAAATTTTGGAGATACAATACAAGGAAGATTGGTACTATGGCATACAAATTGGAGTTGCTTACATCTTCACGAGTACACCCAGTTTTCCATGTTTCATGCTTAAAGAATGTTATAGGTGACAAGATCCTAGTTTAAACTGTATTGTCGGAACTTGATGAGGAAGGAAAAATCATATTGGATCCTGAAGCCATCACTAACACAACAATTCACCAGTTGAGGAATAGATCCATTTCAGAGTATCTCATTAAATGGAGGAAACTACCAGTTGAAGATTCCACTTGGGATGATGAGTCTTTTATACAGAAACATCCATAGTTACTCAAGCATTTCGGACAACACTTGTCTCAAGGGGAGGGGCATGTTAAGCCCTAATATTGGCTCATTACCCCTTAATTGGGGCATATTACATTACTAATGTTATTTTAYTTATGTCGGCTTTATTCCATTAGTTGTAATTATACCTCCTAGTCTCCTATGTATACCAAGGAGACATTTTCATTTGGAATCATCTTGTACTTGAAAATTTATGTGGGGTAAAAGGAGGTTAAAAGGAGGTTTCCCCCTCGAAGAGGCTTATTATCTGAAATTCTCTCTTTTCAAGGCGTTGAGTACTTATTCTGAGGTTTTTCTATGCTATATTGATATTTGGTTCCTAACATGGTGCTAGTTATTTTTTCTCTTTGAGGGAAAGTTCTAACAAAGCCAACTTCCCATATTTCAAATGTTCGATTAGAGTTTAATGAGGTTATGGAATCTCATTCTTCCATAGAGATCGACCGAGCCTTTAGAAACTATCACACTTTATAACTTTCTCTCGACAATTTTTGTGTAAGGTCGGCCACCACAGACCCACTTGAAGTATTTTCTAAGCTACCGTGTCGGCTTGGAAGTGGCCCCCAACTGGTCCTATGTGAGCTTAATTGATAATGTTTTTTCTTTCATGTTCAATAGTGCATCTCCTTAGGATATCGTCTAGTCCCATTTTGTGCAGATATCCATTTATAATGGTGAATGGTGCTGCTTTTATGGATACCACCTTATTTTTACTTGTTGGTAGATAATCTGGAGGCTTTCCTTCTTCCAAAACATTTTCTATCTCCTCTAGATATTTTGGTGCAGCTTCAATTCAAAATAGATGTGCGTCTAGAAGGTCGGCATCTATGCCTGTCAGATCCTCTCCTATTTCAATTTGGGATAAATGGTTGGGTTGGATGTTCATTTTTTGATGTCATATGATTATGTCAAATTCAAATTCCTGGAATAATAGAAGCCATCGATAGATCTTTCCTTGGTGAACCAATTTATTAACTAAATATTTTAATGCCTTATGATCTATAAAGAATGTGAAAGGATTGGTAAGTAAGTAATGTCAAAAAAAGTTATAGTGCAAATATCATTGACAAAGATTCTCTTTCCGTGGTCGAATAGTTTCTCTCTATTTTGTTCAATTTTGGACTGACATACACATTTGGGTGATCGAGTGTGTCTTCATATGGTTGTGCTAGAACTAATCTGAAAACAACATTCAAGGCATCGACATGGACGTGAAACCTTCTCGACCAGTCGAGAAATTTTAATATAGGGGATTCAACTAGTTTTTTCTTTAAGAATTCAAATGATTCCTAGCAATATTTACTCCATATGAACTCAACTTCTTTTTTGAGCTGCTCATCCATTGGGAATGTGATATCCAAATAATGGCGTATAAATTTTCTGTAATATCCTGTGTGTCCTAGGATGATTTTAATTTGTTTATGATTTACAAGTGGCTTTGAGTCTAGGATGATTTTGATATTTTCCAGGTCAACTTTTACTCCATATTTTCATACCACATGTCCTAACAGAATGCCAATTGGTGTGGAGAAAATTCACTTCTTAATGTTAAGGGCTTGTTGTATTTTTCTACATCGTTCAAGCATTAGTCAAAGCCATTACATGTGGTTTTTAAATAAGTTGTATATTGTCCAATCGTCGAAGTAAACAACCATTATATATATATATATATATATATATTCTTGGAATGATTTGACCATTATTCTTGAGAAAAATGTTGGGGCATTCTTAAGTCCGAATGACATAACTCTATAGGAAAAAGAGCCAAATTCTGAGACGAATGTTGTCTTTGGTTGATCATATTTGTCTATTGGTACCTGATTATATCCAAAGAACCCAAATGTAAATGAATAACATTCATGGCTCGTGAGTTCATTAATTATTTCATCGGCGAAGGGGGTGGGGAACATGTATGTCATGATCAATTTATTGAACCCTCTGAAGTCGACACAAAATTGTAGTTTCTTGGGGTCGTGATTTTTCAGTTGTACTACCATAGGGCTTGACGTTTCTCCTTTTTTGATTGGGTAGATGATGCCAGCTGCTAGCATTCCCTCAATTTCTTTTTGGACAATGTGCTTATATTTTTGGGATAACTTATATGCATTTTTTTAATTGTCTTTTCTCCCTAGTTAAGTTCGATCTTCATTTATCCCATTTCTGATGGAAGTCCTTTTAAATCTTTGTATTCCTGGGACAATACATCTTGATATTATTTTAGCAGATCTAATATGTCTGTTGTTTATTTTTTTGACCATTAGTCACCTACTCGTACCATTTTCGATTTATCATCCTTCGATATGTTGAATTCTTTAATCTTGATTTCAACGTTCATCCACTCTGGTGGTTTTGCTTCATCGAGGTATCGTCCCCCTTCTTTGATTTTGGTAAATATTTCTAGAAAGTCGGGTTGTTCGTGATCTTCCTTTTCTTCCTTAGATATGCTTAGTACTGATTTTACATTTTTTTGTAGCGTCGAATGATCAGTTTTCCATCTAAAGATTTGGCCTTGACAACTTATATTCTCCATTTAAATTATTCAAGTTGTCATAATTCCCTTATTTTCTATTGAAATGAGGTTGCAAGTTGATGTCATCTTCCCCTTTTCTCTTTATGTAGTTGGAGTTGGTTTTTCGAGGAAATGTTTAATCTAATGTGTTGCTTCTCTTAGATGTTCCTCTTCTGGGATGAATATGAAGTCTTCGATAAAGTTTTCTTTGATTTTAGACCAATTTAGTGTATGACCACAAGCTTCAATCTTATACCATTTACTTGGTATTTCATCTAACGTGCTTGGAAACATATAGGGTCATACGCTTTCATCTATTTATTTGATTCTGTGCCATTCCTTCTCACAATTGTGAATATGTTCAATTGGATCATACCCGATTTTAAAAGTGGGAATGTCAGCAACTTTGGATAGTTTATTTTCCCCAAAGAATTCTATGAAGTATGTTGATACAATTGTCCACGTTTGAAGTCTGGGGGAATGTTTTTCCCACCATATTGTAGCCTACCCTATGAAGGTTTCTACTAGGCTTTGAGTCCTTCCTTGTTCGCCAATAGGTTTGGAAACCTCTTTGACATGTGTCAAAGGTGCATTTCATTCATTATAATGTAAAGGATTGCTTGTTTTGTTGTCGGTCGGAATGAGGGTGGGATTCTATCGATATTTCTTTTCATACACTATAGGTATTGATTGGATAAAAAAACATGTTCTTGGATGTTTTTTGGGAATAAATTCAATGGACCAACAATATTTTGTATGTGCTTCATATTTCTCTAATTTCAAGTTATACAAGACTAAGTTTGAATTGTGCCTGATTGACATAGGATATTCTCTCAAAATTTATCTTTGTGCGTTCGGTTCAACATAATATTTTTTCTCATGGACTATTTGATAAAGGCACTTAGCTTCTTGATCCTCATCCCATGATTTGGTCGAAGGTTTTCCTTCTTTAGGGTCCAGAGGGATTATTATGTTTCTTCTTCTTCCTTTTAATTTGATTATATCTCTTTCTAGGGAGAGAGTCTCTTTCATTTTTTGATCCCATGGCCAACCCACAAGTGCTACTTATGCTGGCATCCCCTTGACTAGGTCGATTACCTCAAAGTATACTTGAGTCGGTATACCCATAATTTGAGTGTCAAAATTTCTAAGTATACAAATGGGCTCTATCAATATTTAATTTTCCAACTTGAGGTAATTCAAATTTGGTGCTAATGTAGGTTGACCCATTCTTAGACATGTTTCTCAAGGAAATATATTGACTTGAGATATGAAATCGACAATTAATTGTTTGATTCGTACTTTATTGATTTCCAGATCAACTTGTGGGTCATAATATTTATGCTGAGAATAGAGATACCTGACATCCTTGGAGGGTATTTTTCCTTCTTAATATTCTCTGAATAAGTTGAGAAAATCTAGCAATCAACTGACTTATTGTTTTTCCTTTAATAACTATAGGAATTCTTGTATAGTATCGTCATTTTGTATTCCTTTGTTTTGTTGGTCTTGGTTAGAATTCTTGATGAATATAATGGATTCCCTCATAATTTGTTCTTCTTTGTCTGGATTTGGGAAGAGGCCAGCCTTCCCTCTCAGCTAGTCTTGTGAAGGGGTATTGATAATATCACTCCCAATGCTAGATCTTGTGATGATATTTAATTTTTTTGAATTGAGTACTTCTTCTTTTGATACTTCATGTAGAAGATTGACATTTTTTCTAGTCATAATCTTGTCAAGTACTATTGGAAAATATTCAAGTGAATGGTCATCCACGTCGCATATATTACAAAATTTTAGGTCGATATGATCTTTTATCAAATAGTCTAGGATAATATGGTCTTCCTTCCAACAATTGTAACAATAGGGTTGACCCGAACGCGACCACAACCTATGAATTGACCTCGGCCATCGCGTCCTCGTCCTCGACTATAGTAATCATTTCTTCAACCCGAATTATTAGTTTGGTCTGTAACTTCTATATGATACAATATTTTTACATTAGCTTGATTTTGTGCATTTAAATAGCATTCCGATGTTCTGTGACTATGGGTTTCACAGATATGGCACCACTTAGTGTTCTTTAAATTGTGTGGGAAATCTTGCACAACATGGTCGGTTAATGTTTCACATATATTACAATATGTTTGAGCTTGTAATCTATGAGCATATGATATTACTAGAGGATGATTGATGAGTCTACAAGTATCCTTTGTATGTACTTCTTCACAGCACGTAGTACATCATAATTCATTTCTTCTTATGGATATTTTTTTATGGTTTGTTGTAAATGCTCTTTTTTTTCTTCCAATCTTCCGGTCAATGGGACATCATTGTCTGAATCAACGCGTTGTACTTTCTGTAATGCATCTTCCTAGGTAGTTATTTTGTATAGGTGTAATGGTGAACATATTCGTTGTAGAAGACCAACTATGTACCATTGTACTAACAAAATATGATTGATCGTGGTCGGTATTTGGCTCAAAAGATATTTGATTGTTTTGTCATATTCTTGGACTAACTCGCCTAGTCTTTGTTTTATTTCTTTCAATTTTTGAGCAGAAAAGTGTGCGACATATTGAACTTTGAAAAATGTTAGGAAACTATTTTTTATTTCTTATTTTTAGCGATTTTGATTTTCTGTGAAATTCATAAACCATGTTAAAGCACGATGTTGAAGGGAAACACCAAATTGTTCCATCTTCTTATATTCATTTGTGATGTCTGCAACAACCCAGAATTTCCCACACACAAACCAATGTATTTTTGGGTCCTCATCTCCCTCATAAGTGGGGATGTGGTTAACTCCCATTTTTATTTTCTTTTTAGGAATAATTGTTTTTTGTGGTGTTTGGGTTACCACACTTTTCGACTAAGTTGTTGAGTCTTTAGTCATTTTTTCTTGCATCGCATCTTCTGTCGGTTGGTCTTCAAGAAATAACTGCTTCTTGTTGACTATGGAAAGTATTTATTTGGTCTAAGAACTTTGGTATTTTTACTCAACTAAACGTCACTCCAATGGTCGTGTGGGTTCACAACTCTGATTTATTAAATTAATTTCTTCTCTTGATACTATATTTAGTAGGGGGGATGAGTCAGTGATATCCTTAATTTGGATGAGCATGTTGTCAGCTTCATTTCTTCTTGGCTCAATGATTATCATGTCTCATAGGTTTCCATGCTCGTAAGTTTTGTACCATAATATTGCGGATTGATCGTTGATTTGAAGTCTTTGCTGGAGGAAATCTTTTATTCGCGGGTTAGTTTCTGGAATGGGGGAAGAGCGTATTGTTGGTCCTAACTCTTTGTAATCCATGATTTTAGGTTGATAGGAATTCATTCTAGCCTCTATCAATTGTGAATCACTTCTTTTGTCGAGGGTCACCACGACTGTTGTTATTTCCATCTTTGATTGATTTATTTCAGATTCATATTGCTCATGTGCTCTATCAGGATGACCCTCCTCTATCATTTTTCTATTCAAATTCTTACTATTCCATGGGTTACAAAACTATTCTCTTTTCTTTTTCCTTTTATCTCGTTCCAATCTTTGGATGTCAGTAGCTTGCTTATTTTCTTGTTTTCCTCTCAAAGACATTTATACTTTAGTAATCACAAATTCTGGTATGCTTTTCTTGCGACATCTCACAACTTCGACCGACACCCCCCATCGTTGACCTGACTTACTTAGAGTTGGTGAGAATGGCCACCTTTATTTTCTCATAAAGTAGTCCCACGCTTGTTTTGTATATTTGCACCTTGCTTCTATAAATTCGTCCGAATTTTTATCTCTCTCTTCCCATTGACTATTTGTTGGTGGTGTGCCAAGTCAAGGTCGAAATTAGACAATGTCTCCTATGCCTTGTTGAGCCAAAAATTGTGTTGTAGTCTAGGAATTGTGCATAGGAATCTGTCGTGTAACTTTGTGTAGAATTTATCTTTGATTGTATCAAGGGATGTTCAATCCTCGATAACTTGTTTTGTTATGTAATCTTCAACAATTCTTTCAACTCACTCATCCAGATTTGTTTGACCCGCATTTGTGAACTTGAGGGTTAATGTTTTGTCAGGCGTGAATTTACACATTACCATATTTGTTTATGTACTCAAACAAGCCTTCCAGAATAACTTCTAGAAATATTTCATAGGTTTCCGAGAAAAATCGCAAACATGCTTCTACTAGCGTCGGGTTGTTTCTTCGTGCGTAGTTATTAATGTAATTTTCAATTTTTCTCTCCCACTATTTGCGTATATCTTAAAGAGTTAGCATTTATGTAAGCTTATGCATGCCCAGGTCTAGAACTACCAACAACAGAACCAATGTTGTAATCTAGGTAAAAGTGAGAGATAATTACCAGTAATTCCTTACATAGGAAAACATAGAATAGATACATGCAAACATAGATGAATAAATACACAAGTAGTGGAATCCCAAAGAACAACACTTTATTATATGATATATCAATACAAAACAATAGATACATTGTCTCTCATATAGCCTCTCTATTTATACTTATATATCTAATTACCAGGAAGTTGTAACTAGTTAATTGTCTAGGTCGGTTGGTTAACAGATACCTTGACCGACTTATACTTCTTACTTCAATGGTCGATCAACTATCTCTTATTTCATCATCGGGTCTAATTGATAGAGTCGACTAGCCCCTACACTCGTAATGGCATGTACAAGCCAAGTTTATGTTTTCTTGGCTTTCTAGTGCTACAAAGAATGAAACTTCTAACAAAATTTGCTACCTAATCCTGCATCTTTGGCCGATACATATACCATGCATATTCATAATTGTCTTTGTCATGCAAAAATGCTCAACAAGCCTAGAAGTGTGTGCTTATCTCATCAACTCAACTCTTTTATCCTAGGTTATGTATAGTTTTTCCAACTCATAAAACATACCATCTTGGAGGTGGTATTCGTTTCCTTCCATGACAACGATCGACCTCTCCTTCAACTACTTGTAGACTCCTCTAAAATATTCATCTCCCTCATAATATTTACTCATACGTTCATGAGTGAAAGGCTCAAGCTGCATTATCATTATTAATACTACAATATTATTTAGTGGTGGTCGAGAGAGCATGTTTTCTATTCTATTCGTGACTTATTTCTTGTACTTAATCAATAAATGAAATTGTTGCAAGAAACCTAACCACTTGTAATGCCTCACTTGGTGCATATTACTTTGACTCTATATATATTGAAGGGGTTGGTGGTGTATGTGTATGATGGTTTCTTTTCTTCGAAGATAATTCTTCCACTTCTTTACTACTTGTATAATCTGTTATAGAAATATTTTCCTCACCCTATGAAAATTTTCTCATAAGGCCTTTTCCATTTCTCTATGCAGACTTGAAGTACCTTTTTGCAATTCCCAGAGCTAAAAATATTATTTTTCCACATATACGCGCTCTGACTATTATACAACATCGGTATACACAGATTGCACCATTACAACCCCTATACATCGGGTTTTGTGCCCACAATTTAAAAATGGTGTTAGGTTTCCATGTCACGTCACGATATCCATGATCCTTGACCTTCCATATACTGGAAATGTTCTGACTCAGCCCTTTAATTCCATTTGAAGGATGTAAATGGGTCGTATCCAAGAGGTGGAAAAGAGGAGACAAATTCAACATTGAGAGAAAAGTTACTTTGGAGAAATTACTCACTTCATATTGAGTTTGCATCCCTTTGTCCTTTTAAGTCTGAACACATTGTTCAAACCCCAAGATCTTCCCTACTTGATGGATAACCTCATTATCTCTCTTATATGAGCTTTCCTTTGGTGGAGGATTGAAGTGGTGGAGGCCCAACTGGAAGGGACTTAATTTCTCAGTTTCGAACGTGCCAACGTGGAAGTTTTCCATTCATATACTTTTGTTGATTACATTTTAATAGAAATACTCCTTTCTCGTCCAATTATTGTCTTGCAAATATTTGAATTGTTATTCCATGGGCATATTTGTTTTGAATATTGATGGATTATGCTATTAAATGTGCTAACTTTATATATTATCACCATATGATTATATATCTTGGTTGTCGAGGACAAGTTGCAGGTATATTTGTTTGAGTCGAGTGCTCAATGTTGGACTTCATCAAACGTCTGGAAGAGGTAGGCTCTTTATGTTTTCTGGTTAGCATATTTGTTTATATAGCATAATTGAGATTAGAGTTGATTTCTGTAGTCATTTCCGTTTGTTGTGGTTTACCCCATGCCATAGAGTGATTTTCATTGTAACATAATCACAAAGATATTTGTATCATACATGGGGTATTTAGTCACTGCTCCATGGAAAAACTTTGAATGGTATCACATAGGCCTTCCTCCTTTCATGAGTACCACTTCTAATGCATATCTACTAGCATCAGTCTCTAGCTCAAATGGTTGCTACAAATTTGGCATGGCTAATATTGGAGCATCGATAATTTTATTCTTCGATTCTTCAAATTATAATTGTTGTGTCTTATCCCAATGAAATATCTTTCCTTTGGCAGTCATATTGTGCAATGACACTACTACTGTAGAGAAGTTTATGATGATTTTTCTTAGATATTGAGTTTCTCCCAAACTACTAACCTCTGTCACATTGGTGGGAATAATCCATTGGGTTATGGTTGCAATATTCTATGGATCTACCCTCATCTCACCTCCTCCAATCATGTGTCCAAGCTATATCAAGGAAGTCTTTCCAAAATCACATTTCTGCAAGTTGGAAATACCTCGAGTCTTCCTCAAGGTCTCTAGTACCTACGTCACATGTGATATGTGTTCTTTCCAAGTGTTTCTAAAGATTAGTATGTAATATAGATATACTATTACAAAATAGTCAATGAAGGGGTGTATCAAATCATTCATTAGTCTCATAAATTTTGTTGGTGCATTGCATAATCCAAAAGGAATTACTAAACACTCATACAAACCTTGTCTTGTTTTGAACGCTTTCTTCCACACACATTATTCTTTGATCCTCACTTGGCGGTAACCTGATTTTAGGTCCAGATTAGTGAAGAATTTGTCTTGTTGTGGTTCATCCAACAAGTCACCAATCCTCGGAAAAGGATATGTATCCTTGATGGTGATATTATTCAGGGCATGGTAGTCAATGCACATTCTCCAAATTACATCTTTCTTCGACACCATGATGATGGTAAACCACACGATGATGTACTGGGTCTGATGACTCCCTGCTCGAGCAACTGTTGCAGTTGCTTCATTACTTCATCTGCTTCAATGAAGGATTTCCTATATAGTCCAATGTTAGTCAGTGGTGATTCTGACAACAATTGAATCTCATGTTCAACCTCTCTCTTGGGTGGCATTCCCTGAGGATCTTGAAGCAATTCCTTGTAGGATTCAATAAACTATTGTAATTTTTGACTTTGTTTTCCACTACATCCTTCCAAGGATGCATTAATATCCAACTCACTTCCTTATACTTGTTTCTTTCCTTCTCTCAGGAACACCAAGAAAAATTTCTTTGTACTACCCATGATTCTTCTTTCCTGATGAGCATTGATCAGAGAGAGCTTAGCTTTGTCCTTGTGTGCATTTATGGCATATGATTTTCTATCCTTGAATAGAGTATACTCATTCAATATCCTTATGAAAATTTCATCATTTACATACATGTATGGACTTCCCAAGATGACTGCACATATGTCTAGAGGGACCACATTTGCAACTACTTCATAAGAAAAGTTTTCATTGATTGAAAACTTAAATTTTCACTACATGCTCACTTTCAATTACACATCTTGCCTTACCCAACCTAGGGGGTATGGATTCACATTATATTAAGTCTCTAGTACAATCCTCTCAGCCAATTGCATAGATATCAAGTTGGATTGTGAACTAGGATCAAACAAACAATCCACCTTGTCTTCTTCACGTGGATTTTAATACAGAAAAGTTCAGTCATTGTCTTCTCCTCCTTATGACTGAAACAAAATAATACTACCTATTTTTGAATAATAGTGTATTAATATTCCCTTCCCAAACTGAGTTTTTATCCACCCATTCCTCATCATCCACTAATATCAATTATTTCTTTTTCTTCTTCTTCTTCTTTTCCTGGAAATATTTGGGGCACTTCTCAGGGTGTAATTTCCAACAGTTCTCTTTAGTGTGTCCCTTTCAATCAAAACCTTTACATTGTTGGACAGAAGGTGCTTATTATTGTGTTACAACCATAATATTCTTACCATTCCACCTACTCTCTATTTTCTTCTCCTTCTGTTGCTCTTGTGGTTCTACCTACTTATGTGTGCTTGCTTGCTACTTTTGCTTGTCTCCCTCAAGGTATTGCTCTTGAATATTGGCATAATCAATTTTGTTTGGTATAAATACCATTAGTTGTCTATGAATTTGAGGTAAAAAGTCCCCCAAATACTTGAGTTACATGTATGGAATTTTGAGAGAGACTCCCATCTGAATTTCTCTCTTCCTGAACTCTATCATGAACTCTTGTACTGATTGTCCTTGTCTCTTCTTGAAGTAATGACATACTATTTTTTGGTGTTCCTCATATCCCATTGGATAAAACTGGGATTTGATCATGTCCTTGAACACCTCCCAATCAGTCACGAGTGGATCATTTCCTAGTGCTCGACTTACTGTATCACTCTCCCACCATGTCAAAGCATGGCCTTAAAGATTCAACCAGGAAAAACAATATTTTGTTTTCTAGTTACTTCATGCATGATGGAGTATACTTCCATTTGTATAGCCATTGGTTCAGGCTCATGGAATCCACTTCCTCAACATATGGATTGATTTCCACCTTGGCCTCTACATGAAATGGTTATGGTGTCTTACTATAGTTTCATTCTCCCATCTCTAGCTCAGTCTTACGCTTTGTCTCTGGCGTATTTTATTCCTTCTTGGGATTTTCATGAAAATCCTTGGTTTATGGTGTTTCCTTTCACTTCGTTGCCAATAGTTGTGACACCATTGATGTCAATGTGTCCAAACTATGCTATAATCGATCCAACATGACCCTGGAATCTTATTCCTCTTCTCCTCCATAATGTTTCCCCTGACATTCGTGATGATCTACTTCACTCTAGCCTTGGAAAGAAATATTTTCCATTTATTTTGTAGTCATTGTAGCTACTTACCGTACAAGACTCACTAAATCCATTCAAACTTATGCTATGATACCATCAAATCCATAAATGAGAGGCTTATAGCCTCATCTTTTCACCAACACCGAAATATCTATTAGACAAATATAATATTAGCTCTCATCCATTTATGGAAACTTGATTGGCCGAACCAAAGTCAAGTCGATCGAATTATGAGGGTGTCAACTTCCTGAAAGTGGAGTCATATGAAAGGAAAATCAACCAAGTCAAGTCAAATGGAAGGCAATATGACCACAAGTCAAGTTGGATGACAGTTAGGTCAACCAAGCAAACTGAATCAACCCAATGAAAACCTAGTCAATCAGTGGGAAGATCTAATCGAATAGAAATTGTTGTTGGTCAAATAAGGAAGATGAAATCAAGTAAATGATAACCCATTTGGAATGGGTCGACCAACCGTTAAAATGAATAGACAAAGGGTGAATTCAATGACCAATAGTGAAGTAAAACCCTTGCAAGGTGAATTTTGGCAACCAACAATATCATAAAAATGTTTAGGGTGATTTTGGTAACCAACAACAAGACAAAAAATGTCTGAAGAGTGAGTTTAACATTCAATAGCAGAGAAAAATGTCTAGGGCGAAATTAGTAGCTGATGAAATTGTAAAAACATGTATATGGTTCATGGGTAGTTAATAAATGCCCAAACAACCCCATTTTTTGAGGTATGATCCGTATATGAATTATGGGAAAAGGAAAAATCCCCAACAAAGTTGAGAATGTGAAGCATGACCTACGAGAAAAGTGTGGACACCAGCTAGCAACAAACTCGACTTTGGGAGTGAGATAAAATTACCAATGACTCTTAAAATGAAATTAGACACCCCTAAGTAAATAGAAATGACTCTGGAAGGAGGGTTGTTGATTTCCCACTTCAGAATGAGTGTACAAGCATGGTTAAGGAATGACTGGTCTAGATTATTGGCTCACAGGAACCGTATCAAATGAAGAATGAGCTTGAAAAATAACTAGAACATATTTCTCTTTGCTAAACAATATAAAAACAACCATTAAATTACAATACACTCCATTAACCATTCATTGAATTACAGTGCAGACATTCCACCCACATACATCGAAATTCAAATACAAAAAACACACATAGAACTCAAAATTTTCCCTAGAAACCCAAACAGGGAAACCAACATTATTTTGGCTTCAACCAAGCTCTTTATTATTCAACAATGGGCAAGTTATAGACTCTCAGGTTCATCTCTATGCTCCTCAACAACATATCAGTAGCCTCTTTACATCATTCACAACCAAAGAACCCCCTTCTCATTGTGAGGAAACATGATATAGAAGAGTGAGTCAACTAGAAGGATAGCTAGAAGGTCAGACATCCCCAATGCTTCAATTTCTCTCTAGTCCATTTCTCCTTATTTTATTTGTTTGTTTGTCTTTTCTCCCACATGGAAAATGTCTCATGAAATTCTCATTATTTCTTGTATACAACAATATACTACTTGACTTTACATATCAATTCGATTTTAGAGTACTTTACATATAATGGTAGACATCAATCATGATGGCATGGGGCCCTTCACACAACCAAGTCGATCCCCTTTTTCATCCATAGCTCTAAAATTTTCCTATGCTAATCATCTTGGAGTCTATGATGATAGCCAATTGTTCTTATCGGATCCGATTTGGATCAAATTCTCAGTAAATGTTTGGAAAAATAAAAATATCTGACTCAAATCTACCCGATCTACTCTTTGAGGGAGTGATAAGAAAGACAATGACTGACTCAAAAACATAAAATAAATATAAATAAGCAAGGTAATTCAAACTAGATAAGAATAAAATATTCTTCCCTAGTGGAGTCTCCATTTCTATTGTGGAGAAATCTCGTCAGTGGGATAACAAGATCTCTTCTAGGATTTTCCTACTGATCTGAGATAGACAGTGGGGCTAGACTTCTATGGGTTTCCTAGACACAAGAAAATAGATTCATGATTATACTAAGAAATGGTTGAATAACATACCTTAATCCTGAAGTTTGTTCTCATATGGCATGGTTGCTACAATATTGAAGTTCTAGCTCCAGCTCCTACAACCTGCTTCTTGCACACAAGAGATAATACAATACCATTATACTTATCTTCCTAGTGTTATAATCCTATATCTAGCTTGTATCTACTCTGATCTATAAGAAAATAAAATAGATCTGAACATTTTCAAATGAGATACAAATAGTTGGAGGGGAAAACCAATGATCTATTAACTAATATGAAATAAATACATCGATACAATTTACCACAAGGTGTAGATGCATTCCTCCTTGCCCTTTGCTCCTTGCCCCTCCTCATATTTTCAACCAAGCTAGGAAAATTGACTGCAACTGATCTGGAGTGGAAGAGAAAATATGAGTTTTGGAAGCATATCTCTGTGAATGATTCTTCCTCCATGCTCAATATTGGCCTTCCTTATATAGATTCTTGGAATAGGCCTCGGAGAGCTTCTAGATATTCTAGAAACCAAAGGAGAATCGAATGCTATGATTTGAAAGGATCATTCCATGAAGAACCAACTCATCCATCACTTACCTACTCAAAACAATTCAATCTAGAAGGTTACAGGGGAAGTCGCTCTTTGCACACTATCAACTAGTGTCTGGTCGCGGGTTTTCATATGGATGACTAGCGACCTGTCCCTCTTTTATGGTAAACTGTCAAGTGACCATCCTCAAAAATGATTGGATCCTGAGAAAAAGAGTGTGTCTCAGTTGTCAACTTCCGCTATGTCCTTCCTCACACTGTAGGGTGGAAATTCAGGCCTTAACAAGAATGTGCATGAAATAGAAAAGAAAGTGATTTTAATTAACTAAAAACTAATTACTAGTGCACCCATAAATGAAGGAGAAGAAAAAGGAAACATGGATTCAAATTCAAATAGAAGTGTGGAAATATAACTTGGCTTGTGAATTATTAATGAGATGAATTAATTAACAAAAGTAGTGACTACATGTGAACCCAGTCAAATAGGAAAATAGAAGGAGATCAAGGAAACATTTAGGATAAAAAATCGGAAGTGTAGTAGTTGGGTGAGGAATAATCACTATTTTATATTTGTAAATGAGAATTTGCTTGCGCACCTACAAATGTGAGTGACACATGGATGGGTCAATAATATATAATTAGTAATTGAGGAAATTAAATTTTTCATGATATGGATAAGTGGCTTGAGACATAAAGCTTATAAAAAGAAGGTTTGAGATAGAGAGCTCACATTTTTTTCACCCTAATGCTGGATGGTTGTCTTAATACTTAAGTTTCTATTGGTGATTGTTGATTATTTTGGTATATTGGAGAGTGTCCTTGAGGTGGAGGTTACCTCATAAGTTTTATAGTTGCACTCTCTTTTCATTTTCTAGTTAGTATCTTTCATACAACCTCATTGTAGCTCATGTATCTTTAGGGAAGAAGAATATGCATTGGAATTGGTATGATATTCAATTGGTGGACTATCCAATGATCAACATGTTGATGCAAAGAGGAATTCAAGCTCTCCAAGTTGACCATATTTGGTGTAGTATGAAGTAATAATCTTTTGCCTTTTTTTAAATAGCTAAGTTGTATCTTCTTGAACATAGTTTGCACCTCTGATAATTTATATTTGAAATTTTATTTGTCCATATTTGATGTGGTATGAATATACTATTTTCCTAATAGTTGAATCCCTTATCTCATTGGGTCTGTAATCATCATCCTCAACACATTAAACTATTTTGTATTTTTGGTTTCCAAAGGAATTCTTCTTGTTGACATATGATATTCTACCTAGCATGGATTATTCTGTTCACTGAGTGAATAGTTCAAAACACATTAAAAAATATGAAATACAAGGAATTAAACTTGAGGTGGATGCCTTAAGTATCTTTGTGTGCATGATGTAAATATATTTCTAAACTAATGTGTTTTTCACTAGATCACTTGGTTAAAAGTTGTTTTACTTAGGTACAATTTGAGTGGGCCTAATGGTTAAGAACATGTGTTTCCTCCTCGGAGGTTACAGGTTCAAATCCAGAGGGGGTTAGAGTTTGTACATGTTGGCCTATTGTGATAATGATAGAAGGTTAGATGACCCTTGGGATAGAGGTCCCCCCGGTGAGCTTCAGGACGCCTCAACTCTTTCTAAGTCACAAGTTTCTGGTATATTTGACTTACAGGATGCTAAATATACTCTTGGGTTATTTCCCATGGTTAAAAAACAAAACAATTTCTTAATTGATAGTTTAACTACTCTACTTCTATAACACTTCACTGCGTGTTAATATTTTTATTGAAAACAAATATGGAAATTATGTAATATAACATAATAATATATGTATTTTACAACGACTTTTACAATTCTACTTAAAATTGTGTAAATATAATGCTAATAAGATATTTATTTATTTATATAAATTATATGCCACATATTACATTTATATAATTAAGAATCATTTCTTATAGATTTTACTCATGGATATAACATACCCAATTATTTATTATCGTGATTTTTTTTTAAAAGATACAATAATTATGTTACCCCTCTTAATTATAAAACATTTTCTTTTTTATACTAAGTATTAATTATAGAGGTAATTATAATTAGATATGTATGTTGAGATCCTATTTTACATGTATACTATGTATCGTATATGTAAAAACAAGCACAAAAAAGTTATATCGTACTTCATTTTTATATAAAAATAACTATATATAAAGTTATTCAATTTGCAAACTCAATCATACAAGGATGATAATGTGACAGTGCACATTTATTATACTTATTAAATAATTTAAAATTCATAATTATGTATCATTTAACATATTAATTAAATAAAACATAATTATAATTCATATGGAGTGTAAAGGTTTCCACAATTATTCATTATTCATGATGCTAGAGAAGATTTCTGGAAAACATTATGTAAAAGGTTTTGAAATGTCCAACGTTTCGAGTGGACACTCCACTCATCATCAGGGACCAATGAATCCAATGTTTCGAGTGGACACTCCATCCATCATCAGGTACCAATGAATCCAACGTTTCGAGTCCCTAATGATGGGTGGAGTGTCCACTCGAAACATTGGATTCATTGATCCCTGATGATGGGTGAAGTGTCCACTCAAAACGTTGGATGTTTCAAAACCTTTTACATAGTATTTTCCATAAATCTTGTCCAACATCATAATTTTCGTTTTAATTACAAAGTATTATGATAATGCATATGATGATTCATCTAACAAAGATCACATTGAATTCATATTTTTATGTTGGGGTTTTACACCTAGTTTATGATTATGTCATCAAATAAATCAAAATCAACTTATGGTCTTTCCTCAACGTAACTAGAAGTTAACATAACTTCTAATATTTATAACTATTAGTAATTAAGTTGGAAATTAAGTTGGAGTTCTTTAAACCATAGTTGTTGGTAATATTCCTATAGAATAGGAATATTATTTTTCTATCTTAATATGGAGTTAAAGTTTAGTTTACTATGCTTAAATTGGAGTACATACTAGTTCTAGAAACATAACTAACATAATTTATTTCTTTTATTTATAGGTCATGAGTCCCGACATATCATATATCTGTGGGGATTTGGTGACAATGAATTCCTCCAAGGATGGATTTGGATCCTACTATTCTGCATTGGTTACAACTAAAATAGACCAAGTTAGAATATAGATAGGAGTGCATTTAATAATCAGTTTCTTGTGTAAATGTATATAAATACATGTAAGCCCGTAGAGGCAAAGAGAGAGAGATAGAGAGAGAACTTGCAAGTATGTTGTAATCTCCATGATTTGAATAATAAGACAACTGATGCCTATGCTTGGTGGACGTAGCCCAACGTTTGGGTGAACCATAAATCCCTGTGTTTCTTATCTGTGTGATTATTAATTATCATATGTGAATTGTGTTTTCCACATTTGCAATTCTAACAAGTGGTATTAGAGCTACTGCGTTGGAGATCCATGAGGCGAGATCCGTGGTGCAAGAAGGTGAATTGAGGAGGTGCCACAGATAAAAATTGAGTAGAAAGTCATCGACACTCTCTGGGAAGTGTTAGAAGCACGCCGACACACTCACACTTATGAATTTTTTTAATGTAGTGTATCACACACCGTATCATACACCACAGAGCCCCAATGCTCCCCCATCCACATTCAAGGAGCACTAGCGCTCCCCCATGAACCCTAAGGGAGCGTTGATATTCAAAGTAGCGCTCCCCCACCCATTGTGAAGGAGCACTGATCTCCTCAAAGGAAATGTTCGGATGGTAACATTAGCATGTTTTTTTGTCTTTGGAAAAGTTTAAGGTATGAGCAATTACAATAATTATAATATTATATTCTATGCATAAAAAAAATGTGGAGGAGTGTATTCATAATACATTAACATTGCAAGTCACGTGGGTGGAGAAGGTAAAAAGGTTTGTTTTTTTAAAGGTGAATTTTGTTTTTAAATTAAAGGTGAGGTTGGTAAAAGGATTTTTTAATTAAATTTTTTATTAAACTTTGTGTATTTTTTTATTTTTTTTATTTTTTTACTAGGGGAATCGGCAACTCGCGGTTCTCGTACTTGCATGACATGGGGTCGATCCCCAGGCGGTTACCACTATAACCCCAGGTGCAACCACCCAGCCCACAAGAATGGCGCACGAGTAAGTCTGGGTGAGAATCGAACATGAGACTTCATTTTACAGATTTCCTTCCATTTACACGGCACTTGCCAATCCGTCTACACCCATGTGGGAAAACTTTGTGGAATTTAAACCATTATTCCTCCACATATTTTTTAAAGGGCCTTGGTTATTATAAGCAGTGGGTATTGGGAGATTTTTTGTTCTAATGGCTAAGATGCAGAGTTCGAAGTTTGAAGTTGAAATGTTCAGTGGTAAAAACAACTTTGAGCTCTGGAAGCTCAAGATGGGGGATTTACTGGTGCAACAAGGGTTGCAAAAATCATTGGTAGGCAAGTCAAAGAAACCAACGACCATGATGAATGATGAATGGGAAGATATGGATGCAAAATCTCTTAGTACCATTCGTTTATTTTTGGCGGATGATGTTTTGTTTAATATCGTAGGAGAGGATACAACATCAGGCTTATGGAGCAAGTTAGAAAGTCTATATATGACAAATTCCTTGACGAGCATAATCTACTTGAAGAGACAGTTTTACAGTTTGCGGATGAAAGAAGGTACAAAAGTTGCTGACCATTTAAATACCTTCTATACACTTATAGTTCAATTGACTAGTATGGAAATTAAATTCGAAGATGAAGATAAGGCTATTACACTATTGTGTTCATTGCCTGAGTCTTGGGATAATCTAGTCACCTCTATTATCTTTAGCTCAACAAATGTTTTAGATTATGACTCTGTTGTGGGAGCTTTGTTGGCTCAGGAGATGAGGAGAAAATCTAGTAAAGAAACCTCAACTTCAGAGGCAATGCTAGTTAGAGGTCGAACTAAAGAGAAGAATGAGAGAAGTTCTTCTCGATCTAAGTCAAGACACAGAAAGGGTAAAGAAAAATGCTGGTACTATGGTAAAACATGACATCTCAAGAAAGATTGTTGGAAGAGAAAGGAATCTGAGGAAAACTCTACGAAGGAAGAAAATTTGGTTGTAACAAATTCAAGTATGATTGATCAAGTTCTATCTGTTTCTAGTAATTTACAATATCAAGAAGAATGGCAGTTAGATTCAGGTGCCTCCCACCACATGTGGTCACATAGAAATTGGTTCATTTCTTACCAATCTGTTGATGAGGGTGTAGTGTTTATGGGAAATGGTATTCCCTGTAAAATTGTTGGGGTTGGCAGTGTTAGAATCAGGATGTTCGATGGTATTGTTAGGGAATTAACGGATGTTATATATGTATCTGAACTTAGATCAAATTTGATTTCATTGGGAGTGTTGGATTCTTGTGGATATAAGTATACAGGTCAAGGTGGAGCACTCACATTGTCGAAAGGTAATTTAGTAGTGATGAAGGAAACAAAGGTTGATAACCTTTATAAGATGGAAGGGAGTACTAAAGTAGCATATGAAGTGAAATATGTATCTTATTATTTATGGCAGAAGCATCAAGGTCATAAGAGAAAGAAAGAATTGCAGGTACTGGTAAGCAGTAAATCATTTCCAGACTTAAAATCTTTGTTTTTAAATTCTTGCTTGTTTTATATCTCTGCAAGTTATGATGGTGGTATAAAGGGATGTTGTGTGTGGGATCCTACTTCTCACAAGGTCATCATTTAAAACGATATAATAGGTATGGAACAACCAAAAGGGTTGATTCAAGATCGCAATGGTAAATTTGTTTGCATGCTAGATAATTCATTGTATGGCCCATTGGTACCCAGGAAAATATACAAGAGGTATGAATCCTTCATAGTGAGTTAGAATTTTTCAAAGGGTAGGAATGACTATATAGTTTATAGTACATTCACAATATTGATGTTATTTGTTGATTATATGCTTGATGCAAGCCGAAGCGTGGATAAAATCAGTAAGAAAATGACTCAGGTGGACAGGACAATTCAGATGAGGGATCAAGGAGCAACAAAATAAATCATGGGCATGGAAGTCCATAGAGATGGTAATGGTAAGTTGTGGTTGGAGTTCAGCATGAACATTGTAAAACCCATTTTTATCCCTCTTGCTTTCCATTATAATTTTTCTTCAAGCATAGGTCATGTCTATAAATAAGAAAAGGTTATGTCTTGTGTAAGTTCAGTAGGAGGTCTGTTGTATGTGATAAAATGGTTAAGACCAAATGTTTCACATGCTAATAATGTTTTCATATACGTGACACATTCAAATGTTGCAGTGAAATGGGTGCTTCAATGTTTGAGAAGCACAAATGTCACCTATAATGGTTACACTGATATGGTCTGTGATAATTGTAATGTATATTGTAATACATGTGTTTTAGATAGAATGAGATCTATCACTAAAAAAGTCTCACAACACAGTTGTGGAAGACATGTTGGAGGTGGAGTGACCCCTTAGGAAATCCAAACTCGTGCAAGTCACACAGGCGAGATCATGAAACCAGTTTTATTAGAGAAGCTGCAGTGGTGCTTGGATTCTCTTGGCTTGCAGAAAAGGTGATGAACAAAAGGAAGGAGCAAGGTATCGAGTTAATTGTTGTCAAGGTGGATGTTGTTGGGGTTTGGTGACAATGAATTCCTCCAAGGATGGATTTGGATCCTACTATTATGCATTGGTTACAACTAAAATAGACCAAGTTAGAATATAGATAGGAGTGTATTTAATAATCAGTTTCTTGTGTAAATGTATATAAATACATGTAATCCCATAGAGGAAAAGAGAGAGAGAGAGAGAGAGAGAGAGAGAGAGAGAGAGAGAGAGAGAGAACTTGCAAGTCTGTTGTAATCTCCATGTCCTGAATAATAAGACAATTGATGCCTATGTTTGGTGGACGTAGCCCAACGTTTGGGTGAACCACGTGAAATCCCTGTGTTTCTTATATGTGTGATTGTTAATTATCATATGTGAATTGTGTTTTCCGCATTTGCAATTCTAACAATATCATGGTTGCATTCATATTGCAAATTAATTATTTATAAGTGATTAGAGTTTCAAAAGTATTTTAAATTAATTTTCCAATATTTGTGACTTTGAAAATTAAAGCAATAAAAAATTATAAAAGAAAAAGTATGGCTTTTAAAATACTATTTATTTAGTACAATGACAATCAGTTGTTTGAAACCATAACTCTAACTCTTTAATAGAAATACCATGTCTAATTTTGAGATCGACGGGTGGATTTCTTTTCATATACTAAACAAGGGTTACATTCAAGAAATTATATAGACAAAGGAGGGGTATACCCATTTGTAATATAAGAAACAAATTGTATTTCATATTCAGATATATACTTCAAATGATAATTTCATTTCAATGATTTCAAAACACAACAACCTACTATTACAATTTCAATAAATAAATTTGATTCGATCACACTAAATGTATTATATCAACATACAAAGTGATTCGAGGAAGGAAACAATTTCAATTAAGATATATACAATATAAATTTTTTTATGTCACGAGTATCCATATCTCTCAATATGAGTCTATTTGAATCACTCTAAGTATATATAAATGATTTTATGTAACTGTTAGATCTCTATATTGTATAGTACCAATTTCACAAAATGATTTTGGTAGTACTGTACATTACCATTTTGGTAAAATGATTTTAGTTTTCTTGTAAAGTACCTTTTCTCATTGAATACAAAATTAAAATGACTTGATGTAAATAAATTAAAAACAAGGCAGTAGGCCCATAAAATTCACATGGAATTAATATCATAATAAAAATAATAATCATGAATTCATCTAATTAGAAAACACATCAACATTCAAATAAGAATATATATACATGAGAATAAGCATATAAAATATAACAGAAACTTATTTTTTTAATTGTTGAACTAATTGACATTATACAAACAACGTACCTCCCAACAGGTTTTTTGTTCATTTTCTCTCAATAGAAACCCACCCCCGAGCTAAGGCTATGAGTCCACAAGGAGGTTTGACCCTCTTGGTTGTCCACTCTCCACATTAAGCAACCCAAAACCTAGGTTCTACTCCAACAATAGATCCAATCCACCATCTCTCTTCCCCTTAACCTGCACAACCCAATGAATGGGATCTCCCTTCTTTGCCACATAGTGATTCATACCTTCCCACTTTCCTTTGGGGCTCCAGTGGAATCGATTAGCTAGGAATATCACATTTGGGGACTCTAGGAACTCTCATCTACTCTAGGAATGCTCATGCCACCCTTCTCAAGGATCTCGAGCCATTTCCTAAACATGAAAATGCACCACAAGAACACAACCTCTTTTTATCATAAAACATGCCACAATTTCAGCATAAACATAACCCAACAATGGTTGTCCTTCTACATAGCAGTGCTATGTCTCTTTTGAGCACCTCACTCCCCTCTTTCTACCAAAAATCAACAAGTAAAAGAACTGTCCCCTCTTCCTACTCAAATTTCCTTCTTCTACCTTGCTTTCCTTACTCTCACTCTTCCCAATAATGATTTATTTACTCTCACACTTCCCCTGTGATTTCTTGTACTTGTCTCATGTTGTCATAACTAGGTGATTTGGCTCCCTCACCTAACCTATTACATGAATTCAATGATTGAGTGTCTTGTTGTAACTCAAAATGTCCTTCCAATTTTTTTGAAAATTTTACTAATCCTTTCTATTTGATTTCCATTTTACTCACCTTGAAAAAATATTCCATTCATATATACCTTTGCTTCTATCCTCAACCTTGTCAATCTATCAATTCACTTTTCCCTTGTTCATTATCATGTTTTCAAAATCAATATTTAATTCCACGCATTTTATTTAAATCTAAACATAGTTTTATTGAGGTGTTTTAAACCTTAAACACTTTAAAGAGGGGTTCTCCTATACAATGATTTTGTTTAAATCATGGTTGAGTTCAACCTCTATTTTTTATGACATCTTCATCACACTAGTATATGGATGAACATCAAGTAAATTATCAATTTTCTTAAAAACACACACACACACACACACACACACACACACACACATATATATATTATAAACATATAGGTATTGATAATTTACATAAATATATAAATATCATGTATATTACATTATATATATACAGAGAGAGAGAGGGGTATTGATATATTGTCTATTAATTACATAGATAATTTTTTTCTTGGGAAAAAAAAAAAATTGTATTCATAAAATAAAATTACTTTTTGTAGATACATGTCAGAGCATGTATTGTTGTTACTGCAAAGAGGTAGTGCATAGTCGGTCCTTTTACAAAAGTAAGAAAATCCTCCTCTTGGAGAGGCTTGAGAGGAAAAAATATGATCTACCCATCATCAAAATATAAAGAAGAACCAACCAGGGGCTCAATTACATTGAAATTAGTGGCCAAGAGCCAAAGAAAAAATATCTAGTAGGAGAACATAACTAGGAAAATTGTTCATGAAGCATAAAGACCTGTAGAGTTTTTTGTGAGAACATGGGAGTATGTCATGATATACAATAGCATCGAATTATGCACAAAAAACAATCCAACTAAGTAACCCATAGAGGATCATCTGGTCTATCTATATGAAAGGATAATAAGTAGAGACTATCATGGTCCCATCCTTAGATTCCTCGATAGTCCAAGACCCAAAATCCATCTCTATGCTAGATTTGGATAGAGAGTCTTCATCATAATTTCGTTCTCTGTAGAAATGATGAATAGAAAACAAGTCAACATTGTTTAAAATCCTATCTATTCTTAAATCAAAGGAGATAATATTATATTATGGAATCTTTGAAGTTTCCTAGTCCAATTCACTACATTCAATGCAGCACCAAAAATTTGTAGTCAAATCACCCCCTTTTCTCTTGCAAAAAGAATAAGCAGTTTTAAGGCCATAAGTTTAGCATAGTTATTTGAGCCGGAGTGAAGCCCCATCTTGATCTTAAAGAAGTGGGATCCTTATAAAAGAAGAACTGCTCCACCACCACATGTTTGTCCATTGTTTTGTGATGCTCCATCGAAAAAAATCCCATGGAGCATTTTTGTCAACTTGTTCCTTGTGAATAATTATTATTGGAGAAGAGTCATTTTCTTGAGGAAAGTGTTCCAAAATACTTAAGCCTTGAGATGCAATGCACTATGGAGAAACCATCCTATTCTGAAAATATTGTTTTGTTTCTTTCTAACCAGACCCCCCAACAGACAATCAGAGGTAAATCTATTAATGTCTTTTTACTTGCATTTGAATACCAAGTTCTCTAGGACTCCTCTACATATATGCCCCTCCAAGAACAATTTAATTCTAAGAATGAGGAGCATTCTTTCTAAACCCACAATGCAAAAGGACAAGAGAGGAAAAGATGGGCCACTGTTTCCTCTTCATTTCTGTAGAGAGAGCGCCAACCTGGGCCTTCAATATTCGTTTTATTCATTCTATCCTAGTTTGGAATTTTGTTTTCTAAAATGCACCACATAAAAGTTTGAATTTTTAAAGGACACCTATACTTCCAAAGGCCTTTCCACCACCATTTTGTGTCTCTTTGAAGAAATTCAAATTTTATATGAATATACCCCAGCTTGGGTGTGTATGTTCTATGCTCCACATGTTTCCAAACTAATTCATCCTCCCTATCTTTGATATTAACATGAGTAGCTTTCAAAGACAAGAGGTAATTTGTCCAAGATATATCCTGTTGAGCTCCCAGTCCCACCTCGGCATCATCCAACCACCCTTGATTCCAAATTGTGGAAGTCTCTGGATCTGCTATCTAGTTTAGGTGAAAAAATCCCTTCTCTTTAATCTATTGTATAATTTCATCCAAAATAAAATGGTTTTAACCACTGCCATCCCAAGGATATCAACCTATTCTGACTTTAAATCCATTACCAATCTTCCATGCCAAACCCTCTCCCATGACTAAGAAGCATTTTACTACTTCTTTCCAAATGATTAAGCAAATTGTCAATTTTTTGGTGGTATTAGGCAACCATCCTTCTATTGTATTAGGATTAATATACTTATGAGAAACCACTTCAGTCCATAGGTTTTATTTCATAATTAACCTCCAGACCGATTTGGTTGCTAGGAATTTTGCAAATAGGAGGATGTTTTTTAAGTCCCACCCTCCCAACGTTTTTGGTGCAACCAACCGCTGCGAACTTACCCACAGAGTGACATGTTTGTCCCCGCTTCCTAACCAGAGAAAGTTAAAGAATTTCTTTCAGACCTTTTCCATCACTCCTTTAGGGATCCAAGCCAAAGACATCCAATAAACTGATATGGATTCCAACATCGATTTCACTAGAATTATCCTTCCTTCCTTAGAAATCCATTTGAAACTCTAGACCTTGAGTCTTTTTTCAAGTTTCCCAATGAGCCATTCCTAATCTAATTTTTTGTAGCAGTTAGGCTTGAGGTGAAAACCCAAGTATTTGATCCCCTTGTCAAAGTATACCATCTAAAAAGGAAGCAAAGACTTGTACTGATCCAACTCTTCATCAAAGAGATTATTTGCATATAAAGTAGATTTCTAGAAATTAATTTGCATTACTGTAGCCCCACTGAACATATTTAGTATCTATGAAAGGGATTCAGTGTCCTTCTACTCCCCACTATAGAAAATAAAAACATCATCAATGAAAAGGAGATGTGTGATGAAGAGATTTTGCCCAATCTGGATGGTGGTAAAATTTCCTTGGGATTTTTCACGGGTCAATGCTCTGTTGAGGCCTTCTACTACTAAGAGAAAAAGAAAGGGTGATAGAGGATATCTCTGGCACAACCCTCTTCCAGACTGAAAAAAGGGGGAGGTTGCACCATTAATGAGAACTACAAAAGAAACCAAAGAGATACACCCCATAATCCAATTTATGAAAGGGACAGATCAAAGCCTAGATGAGTGAGAATCAACTTGAGGTAAAGCCAACTTACCCTGATGTAGGCCTTGGAAAGATCAATTTTTAGAATTACCCCTTTATCTTTCTTTGTCTTAACGTTATGCAGGCCCTCTTGTGCCACCCCTATAGCCTCATGGATTTTCCTTCCCTTCAAGAAACCAAATTGTTCTTTTGAGACTTTTTCCAAGAGAAGTTCCTTTAGTCTAAGAGCTATAAGTTTGGCCACCACTTCATATATACAGTTACAGAGTGATATAGGTATGAACTCATCCAATGAGAGAGGATTGTCCGATTTTGGGATGAGAGCAATGAGGGTTGAATTTGAGGGGGAAAAGATGTGCCCTTGATGTCGAGATTCTTCCACCACTGCTAAGATATCCTGATCGATAATGTCATAGAGACCAAGGAAAAATTCCACAGTCCATCCGTCGGGGCCAAGACTTTTTTCCTTTTGAAAACTATGCAGGACCGTCTTTAAGTCTTCCTTAGGCACTTCCTCGAACATGGATCGATTGGCTTCTTCACAATGAAGCTTGGAAAGCAACCTGCAATTCTTACAATTTGGCCTATAGAAATCCTCTCGTCGGCTTTGTAGAGATTTTGAAAATGATCCACTCCAAGTCGAGCCAAATCAAGACCATCTTGCCTTCAAAATCATTTATAAATACCATATATATATATATATATATATATATATATATATATATATATATACAAATATATATAATTATACATCTATATAATTAATAGACATATAAGTATTGATGATGTACATAGACATATAGGTATTGAAAATACATTATATATATGTGTGTGTGTGTGTGTGTGTGAATAATATAAATATACATATATTTATAAACTAGATATGGCTTATATATGATATATGTAATATTTATATGTAAATATGGTATTATAAATATAATTATAAATTATATACATTATTAGTCCCTGTCGTAGGTGTAGAGGGACTATAGCGATCGATAAATCATTGACTTCATATTAG
>ML777513.1:1873785-1884128 GCA_009831015.1 Picea engelmannii
TGGGTTCTTGTTTGGTGCTTGTTCTTGTTTGGGTAGGGTTTGAAAATGTTGGGATGCTGCATCTGCGGTTGGATATTTGGTCACATCTTGTTTTGCACTATAGTTTGCATAGAATACTATTAAGATAAAATAACAGACTAAAGAATTGCAGGCGGTGTAAATTGCATCTGTTACGCGTTGAAGAAAAGTTTGTTGGCCTAAAAATATATTTCATGGTTGCCAATGCTTTTTACATGGATTATGTGTTACTATGGTTTTATAGTTATGACAATGGATTTTTCTGTGTGGGAGATATAGTTGTTCTCTCCCTTTTACTTTCCTATTGTAAACTGCATTTGACTCTAGTTTTTCGCATTTATGTGGTCATTCTGAGTGACCACCGTTCGGTTTCATAGTTGGCCACTTTTATGGACACGGCTTCGTAAATAGGTTCTATCGGACTATGACATGTCACGTTCGGTGTATACATTATCTTTCCTGAATTAGTTTTCTTTAAAACAATCCTGGGTAGAAGAGAATGCAATTTATGAAATTTTAGGTTTCCTGGACCGCGAAGTCGTCATCCCATACTTAGCCAGTTTTTGCATCACAGGTTGACGGGGTAGGCGGCTGAAAATTGACAATCGAAGAGTTCTGCGATATACAAATTGACAATCGGTCAGCAACGAGAGTTTCACGATCATTCCGACCGACCGTAGTTGGGTTCCATACTTAGCCAATATTATGGAAGCGCCTTCGCGGATAGGTTGTATCGAACTATGGTGTATACATTAGCATTTCCGAATTACTTTTGTTAAACAGTAGGGCTCTTGGACAGAAAACATTGAAATTTACCAAATTATAGGTTTCCTGGACAACATTGATTAAACATAGGAAATATGTAATTTTATATAGTAGATATATACAGCCTGCACGAAGCCGTCATCCCATACTTAATCAGTTTTTGCATCGCGTGTTGTCAGGGTAGGCAGCTGAAAATTGACAATCAGAGACTTCGATGATATAGAAATTGACAATCACACTTATGGACTATTTGAATTTGAAGGCTTTCATGTCCAAAAAAGTTAACATTGTCGAAATAGTTTACTTTACGTGCGTTTTACATACCCTGGTGGACAAAAAACACACAAAAAAAAATAGTGAACATTTTTTGGATCGCGGGTTCTTGGGATGGCGGGCTCTAGGTTCAGTCCCTATTGTTCTGTGTCCTACAAATAGCATGGACAGTTCTGCGATATACAAAATGAAAATCGGGCTTGGGCACTATTTGAATTTCAAGGGCTCCTGCAAAACAACTATCATTCTCGAATTAATTTTCTTTGCATACATTTTACATATGCTTGTGAACAAAAACAGAACAATAGTAGTAACGTATGTTACATAGGGCTCCATCCCCGCTACCTTCTGTGCTTCCCAATACACATTAAATATGCTTTGAAAAGTTAGAACCAAGCAGACAGGTTCGAAAAGATGGGCTTTAATAACTGGAAAGCTCGAGGACATCTCCAATTAAAATGAATAGACAGGCAAATATTATGGGATGTGGTAATTTGTTTTTGCCTGCATTTTAAATTTGCGAAATTATTATTATTATTTTTTTCCTTGTGCATTTTTAGTTTTCTTCAAAGCTTCAACATAGTTCATGAACGTGTCGGCGACACAGAACTTGATGTCATGTCCCTCTTTAATATTGTACATTTCGAAATGATGGGCTTTAATAACTGGAGGACATCTCCCATTAAAATGAATAGACAGACAAATATTATGGGATCTGGTAATTTCTTTTTGCCTGCATTTTGAATTTGCGAAATACTTTTTATTTTATTTTTTGCTTATGCAGTTTTAGTTTTCTTAAAATCTTAGGCAAATTTCATGAACGTGTCACCCACAGAGGTCTTGACATCATGTCCCTCTTTAATATTGTGCATATCTTAGATGTCAGATTTCAGAATCTTCTCAGATATGGGAATTTTAATACGTGCTGGTAGTCACTATTGAGCGTACATATTCAAAAAGATTGGCATTAATAAGTGAAAATATAGAGAACATCTATTATTAAAACGAATCAACAAATAAATCTACAGCAGACCATCCAACCTTTATTTTAAATACTTATTTCCATTTCTCTCTATGATCAAAGAGTTGGGATTTAGGGTGCCTTCATTCTAATGTTCCTGGTCATGCACATGTAAGACAACTTAGAGATGCGATTGACAAGCAGATGAAAGAATAGAACCTAGTTTTATGTGACATGAGCTTTGAGTAAAAACAAAATTCTATTATAGAAAGAGAAACTCAGAGAGGACGAAAAAAATAGAACAAGTATGTTCTGGTTGGTGTTCTCCCTGTGTTCGATGCTTTGGTTCATTGAAAATGCTAGTTGGAGATTTGTTGGTTGAACTTCTTTGTTTTATTGTTGGGAATTGTAATGGATTTTGAGGTCGGGTGCAAAATATTTCTTCATTTAAGCATATAGCTTCTTCCAACAACACAGATTTGGCAGTTGTATCGAGTTGTATAGATTGCAAAAGTTTTTCTCTACCTCAGAGGAAGGTAGTAGAAACTGTATGGGTGGATAAAATGACATATTATCACTGCAAAATTTTCTATTTCATAGTATGATGACCTGCATGTGGGTCTGGTAGCCGACTTGACAGAAAGCTATGTTCTTTGTGAAAGTTTGTTCGGTTTCCTCTAGATGTAGTTGCAAACTCTACATATTTGGCGTCACCTTTGAACATTCCATACCTTTCTATGGGCCGCCATATCTCCATGGATATGAAGAAAGATATATTTTGATATCATCTGCAACGTGTGATACACTTTCCAGACCTGTTCTGGTGCATTTTGTAGCATTTGATGCACTTGCCACACCTCTACTACCCGAAGAAGTTATGTACCTCAACAGAGTTGATTTTTTCATCTAGGTTGGACGTTCCTTCCAATTTATTGTAATAAAGCAAAGAAGTTCCACATAAAAATTCTCAGGCAAGCTTCTCAACCAAACAGACGATCGAATATAGGGAGAATACCAGTCACTACGTACTTGAATTATTTTCCGTTGCTTTAGCTGTTGTGACATAGAACGACTCCTTCCACTTTGAAATCGGCCTGAATGACATTTGTAAGTTGTCTCGGATTTCAAGGATCAAGAACATTGCAAGCAAAGAACCTTAAACCCCAACTTTTTGACAGCAAAGGGAAATTAATACTTGACAAAGAATGGAATGTTGMATAAACAGGCATTGCAAGCAGGCCATATCTGGAAGAGAGAAGATATTMAAAAAAGTGGGATAGATGTACYTGGCARCACCGATTAAGTACAAAAYTRTGAAGAAKMTTCATYARTGTACATATTTTAAATTGGTCKAYGRCARGMRAAATCGCAATCGTTGTCGAAAATAGCCTCGGYTGTAWTTTGTAACCCACCTTATTTGAATATAGAATAATTTTGGTTTATTTTTTAACAGTATTTTCCAATTTCTGGTATTTGTTTTAATTGTATTTTCTACCTTCTTCCCCTGTGTGGTTAAACATGAAACACAAGGTTTTGTTTCTGTTGCCCAGTACTTCAATCTAAATAAAACCTTCCCTGTTCTTTGTTTACATTTTACATGTAAGAATAATTTTTCATAGGCCATACTTATGTGGCGACGACCTTGTATTTAAAGAAAGAAATTGGAGGACCCATCCTACTCCCATTCTTCGGGTTCCGTGAATAGAATTAATAATGAGTAATGAAAAGGCGACTGAATTGTTGATGTAATGTTCCTGCGAAGTTTGTTGGATATATTGCAGCTTCTTGTATTTGATAATATCCGTGCATATACACTAATAACAATAGTATCAGAATAAATACAAAAAAACTTCCTCTTCAGCAAAACTTAGGCAATTATGTTTGGGTTTGTGGTATTAAACAACTATGTCCATTGTTCCATCATATACATCTTCTAGCCTAAGAACTTTCGTAATCTGCAATTTATGCTTTAATTACTTAAAAGTCACACTAAATTTTGATTGCATTTAATTTAATTTAGATATTGGTGTTTATGGAGAGCCGACATTTGTTTATCTCATTGCAACGAATACAAGATGAATAGATAATAAGGATTTTATGTCATTGAGACCACAATGCAAATTCATGTTTCTTGTTGCACTATGTACATGTTGCAGTCAAAATTTTTGAGGTTCCAACGAAATTTGCAAGATGAAAAGAATCTTGCAGATTGGGAGATCATTTTCATTTGAAGCAACCAATCCATTAATATATATTACTATGAATACTATTCAGATAAATATGAAAAATTTGTTCATTGATAGATGCTAGTATGAAAAATATTGAAATAGATATCATAACTTTGTCTTGGCCAATACTTGCCCAGTTATCTGGGTACCAGGCCCCGGGTTTGTGGTACCCAACACCTATGTCCCCTGGTTCATCATATACATGTTACAACAAAACAACGTCAATGATTTGTTCCTTTCCATACTTGGCCAATTTTATGCCCGCCGCTACGGGGCCGACACTCTAAAACCCAGCTGCTTATCATTCCGTAATATACATCTTGCACTGAAAATATCTTTGATCTACAATTTCACCGTGGGTTCCTCGTACACATTCACTTCGTTCAAAGTATCTATTGCTTCTTTCCATCCCTAGCAACTTCTCATCCTTTCTGATATACATCAACACTGCTCTTACTAGTGACAAGTGGACAAAGTGGTATGAAAGATACCTCCATCATCTGCAATTCATGCTTTAACATCTTCATCTATATCCTCGCACGATCGATCTGACTGAGCACTGTTCCTTTCCATACTTAGCCAATTTTATGCCCATCGCTACGGGGCTGGCGCTTGCAAACCCTGATGTTCTTCTGCAAGATACTTAGTTCTTTTTCCCTTCTCTTGTTCCTATATATTATCTACAATTCCACTGCCAACACCTCCATCCCTTTTCCCTTATATTCTTCCCATGTATTATGGGACTGTAAAATATGGACATGATATTCTATAAAGCATGCACAAATTCCGCATTCCATACCTAGCGACATTTTCGATCGCGGGTTCTCAGGCGTGCAGGCGAGCTCAAAAATGGGGCTCCATTGTTCTGTAGCCTACAAATAGCACCCATAATTCCACGATATACAAATTGACAAGCGAATTTGTGGACTGGATGAGTCAACATTGCACTTCTATTGTTCCATGTCCTCCAAACAACACTCCCAGTTCTGCGATATAGAAATTGACACACGGAATGCAGAAATGGAGGAGTGCAGATTGACATTGTTTACAGATGCCAATCCATATGAAGTATCTAATAGTATCTAAAAATTTAATTAGAATACTAAATTAGCACTTATTAGTTACAACTGGACACAGAGGTATGAAACAATTGGAATTGCAGTCTCCACAATATACAAATTGACTATCGGACATCGTCCGCTCTTCCATCTTACAAATTATGCATTCAAATGTTCGGATCAATACAATTAGAAGGTTCGGGCCTCGCCTCCTCTGCGGATACCTTCTCAGCCTATTTTGGATCCTCCTTTTGGCAGGTTCACGAAATATGTTGCTCCAGCATTGGTGGGTTGACATACCTTTATTTTTATCTATACAATCAGACGACAAATCTGACCGACCACTATTGCTTTCGATACTTGGCAAATTTCATGTCCATGGTTGCCGCGTTGGGACCAATTCCAGTTCCATCTATATCCACACATGCAGAATTGAATCGACAGTTGTTCCTTTTCATACCTACTGACATTTCTGATCACGGGTTCTCGGGCGGGTGGGCTCAAAATTGGCCCTCCATTGTTGTGTGTGTTACAAATAGCACCCAAAATTATGTGATATACAAATTGAGAAGTGGAGTTGCGGACTAGCTGACTCGAAATTGCACTTCTATTGTTCTGTGTCCTCCAAACAGTCCTTCAAGTTCTGTGATATACAAATTCACACACGGAATGCAAGGCTAGCGGGGTGGAGATTGCCATTGTTTACAGACACTAATCCCTATGAAGTATTTAACAGAATCTAAAATATTATTTTCAATACTAAATTACCTCTTAGTACTGACAACTGGACACAGGTGCGGGTCTGACATCATCCGCTCTTTCGATATCATCCACTCTTCCATGTTACAAATTATGCATTCAAAATTAATTACTCTGGTCCTCCACAATATACAAATTGACTATCGAGTTCACATCTTGTATTCAAAATTTCCCTGTTCTACAATTCCACCGCCAAATCCTTTCTCATTTTTCCCTTTTCTTCTTCCCCTGTATTATGCCTCTCATTATCTCCATGTATATAATCACACCTTAGGCAATTTTATGTCCACAGTTGTTGGGTTGGAAATCTATAATTCTATCGCGTGCTCCTCGAACTCGCAAGCTTCACTGTACCACGGTTGACAAATGTGCTTCCTAATATACATTTTCTATGCTCTTACTAATGACTCTTACAAGTGACAACTGGACACAGCAATACAAAACAGTTCACATCCAGCCAATCGCAACATAGAAATTGACTACCGGGTTCCAACATCATCCCCTCTTCCATGTTACATATTGTGAATTCAAATGTTCTGAATAATACAATTTGACCATCCAGACCTCTGACCATATTTTGGATCCTCCTATTCAGGGATTCACAAAATCTCAAATTCTTAGTCAGTGTTTTAGGTTAGCGCATTCGAAGTCTGTTGCTTCTTCTTTCCTGATATGCATATTGCACTCAAAATTTTCGTGATTTACATTTCCACCCTGGACTCGTTGGTCCTTTTTCCCTTTTCTTCTTCCCTTGTATTATCGCTTTGTGGTTATATACATAGTCTCCTTTCTATAAACACGGGTTCCAACGTTGGTGGGTTGAGATATCTTTATCTCCATCTATATAATCACACGACTCCTTCGATCGACCATTATTTCTCTCCATACTTAGCCAATTTTATCGCCACAGTTGGCTGGTTACGCGTATTGCAATCAAAAAGTTATGAGACATACAATTTGACCCTGACGCCCTCACCTTCAACAGTTGTACCTTGCAACCCTATTTTGTAGTGGTTTTTTTCCCCTGCCTGAGACCTCCGTACTTTCTTGCTATGCAATTAGAAACCTTTGATGCTAACAGGTCACCATGCAGGAACTGACAACATTGTCATTAATGGGCGAAAAACTCAAGGAGATATCCCATTATTACGCATTAAATCAAGATGTGCGGAAACTTATTTTGTCCCTTCTGATTGTTCATCTCCAACACGCGTCGTCATGTTGGGCTGCTCAAGAAATATGCAATGCTTAATCACTCATTGAAATATCCACCATGTTCGCATTTCTATATATGAAATTAGTAGTGTTTAATGTTAACAACGTATAATGCAACAACCGTCCAGATTGTCATTAATCAACGAAAGTCTCGAGGACATCTCCCATTCACACGCTTTCGACCAAAATTTGTGCAGGGTTATATTATCCCTTCCAACTTTTCATTTCACTCATCATCTGGAAAAAATAAATGTCTTTGTAGACCTATGGCAGCAGGTCGACAACATTTTTGTGGAGATATAGTAAATATGTTCGCAGAAGAGGACCAAAGGTTCCAGTGGTCCAGGGCATACTTTTACTATTCATCTCGTTTCGCCCAGAACGAAGTGATTTGGACCTCTGGAATCACTCGTGCAGGTTGCGTCCCTGAGGTTTTTGACTATAAGGAGGTGGTCTCTTGGTGCACCGAAAAATATATTCCAGGCCAAATAATTATTCCACTACGCGACCATTCTCCTGTTTCATTGTCACCTCATC
The DNA here is from genome assembly GCA_009831015.1 of Picea engelmannii. NCBI lineage: Eukaryota > Viridiplantae > Streptophyta > Pinopsida > Pinales > Pinaceae > Picea > Picea engelmannii. The sequence continues at coordinate 1,881,600 of ML777513.1, forward strand.
TCTTCCATGAGATGTTGAAATTGTCGAAACCAACATTAACGTTCAAAGGATAAGACTACAAGCAGATTCTAGAAAAACATCATAACGGGTTGGACATCTTAGCCGACTTCCTCGAAGACCCGACAATAGTTCCTGAAGATATCACAAGGCTCCAGGTAAGTTCCTTTAGAAATCCATTTAGGAAAATTGCTTCGTTGTTTACAAGAATAACAGGACAGGCATCCACAACAAGCATTTCCCATATAATTATTTATATTTTGTATTTCACAGTCAAGGAACAATACATTTTCGATTGGGGAAAGCTAATCTCCATTGAACTATGTTCCCAATTGTCACGATTCAAAGAATCAAATAAATTTTATATGTCATCCTACTTGATTTTCACAATTGTGTATTGCTGCACGTTTCCAAAACTTTCTCTTTCCAATAAAATAAATTGTGGATTCGACCTAGTAACATTCTGGCACGACACCCTGTGGAGACACAAGACCTCCCGTTGTTTTTATGATGTTTTTAATGGCTTTGTCTCAGTTTTCAAAGATTTACTATTAGGCAAGGATGCTCTGCGGATGTCTATCCATGCAAGCAAGTTTTTGAACAAGAAGGGCACACTTGAGCAAAAGGAAAATCACAGTCTCCTCATGGTATTTGGGTCTAAGGAAAATCTTGCCTTCCCTCCATGCCACATCACAGACAAGATGTTTGTTGCAGAAATAGCAAGGCAATACAACCACTGGTTGCATTTTTTCCATGATAAGAAAAAAAAATAGTTCATTCCTCTGCCCTGGAAAATTAGAAACTTCGTTTGCATAAACATCAACAATATTGACAAGTTTTTTGCCCATTTCAAGAAATTGAACCTAACGTACGCTGAAAGGCTAAAAAGGTTTGACCCCAATGGCATTTTTGGAGAACATTTACTGGGTGTTGGCTTTAACACCTCTTTTATCCATAGACACTTGACCCAAGACAGGGACAATGTCGACAACAATCCTACTTCTGCCCATTGCAATGCAGAGACATTGCAAAGCGCAACTGAATTGTACATAAAACATGGTAAAGTATGTGGTGAGAAGAGTACCCAGTCCCCCGCCAACACTCCCAAGAGAAGGACACCACAGAGCGTCACTTCGACGGTCCATCCCAGTAAGAAAGCAACCCAAAAATCTTTGAACAGAGGAGATAAGAACCCTCCTTGCATAAATATTGATAGTTCTCACAAAGTTCCACTGACGAAGAAGATAAAAAACAATGCAGGCCATGCGAAGGAACCTGAAATTGACAGTGGAAAATTGCAAATTGAAATTGAAGCTGAGAAGATGCAAAAAATTGGGTCATCTGTGGTGGACATATCTGACACCAAATATTTTTACATAGATGAATCCTTCGTAATCCAGAGCACTATTTTTGACAGCCAATCTAAAAGTATGGTCATTGAAAAGAGAGATGTAACAAACAGGAAAGGAAAATCTAGAGCAGAGATTGAATTTAGCCAAATGACCCCGTCCAAAATCTTCTCATTTCACCAGGTAACTGGTGACGTTCTTCGCGATTCCATTAGAGGAATGGAGATGGATTATGCCAATCTGAAACACAGCCTCAATGAATTTGAACACGCTTTCATTGAAACACCATAATTTGTCAGTCCTTTGGAAAAAATCATGCCTTCTAAAACTGATCCAGGTGGATATCGGTGGCCACCCACCTTTTCCGACTGGCTCAAAACAGTTTTCTGGCAATTTTGGCAATTTACTATTTTTAGCAGTTTTTAACTTTCGGGGCCATTTTGAGGGCCCAAATGAAGTTTTTTCAAGATCGAGGTTCTCAATGATATCCAATGGCATGATTTAGACCCCAAAATGAATATCCTCTATGATACCTTTCCAATGAGCTATCATACACCTAAAATGGAGATCGTATGCAAAAGTTACAACCCCGAGAAGTTGATGTACTAACTTACCCAAACGGGGCCCACATGAATTTTGGCGCTTCATCTCCTAGGGTTAGGTTTTTGGATGTCTAGGGTTTTTGGCATTCATGTTTATTGTAAAAAGGCCTTTAGAGCCTCATTGTAATCATCTTCTTGCGAATGCGAGTAGCCGTCACATCTCTTCTCAGAGATAAGCTGCCACCATTCTATCGAGTCTTTCACTCTGTATTTTACAGTCTCTGTACATTTATTTCATTAATAGAAATTGTGTATTACTGTATATTTGTGTTTATGGTTGCATCTCTGATATATTTTTGTTATATTATTGAATATCTGCGATATCTCTGTGCATTTATTTATTATATCTTCGTTCTCATTTCGTGCCGAAAATAATCCAAATCAGTGGTATCAGAGCAGACTGTTCTTGATCATTTTTTTTCCATTTCCCCGACAATCTCTCTTGCACACCCAAGAAACCCTTAATGGTGGAAGAAAAGAAAAACAATAGAGAAGACGATCCTATCAATCTGTTGCTTGAGCAAGCTCTCACGTGACAGAGGGAAGAAATGATGGAGAAGTGTTCCCACATCCTTCAATGC
>ML777514.1:0-34190 GCA_009831015.1 Picea engelmannii
TTAGGTCGTCCTTCACGATATCATAGTTGTAGTCATCAGAGTCTGAGCAGTTCACCGCCTCGGATTGCAGGACATCTGTAATAGAAGACCAGGTAGAAACGGAGCCGTCTGTCCGAGGCGAAGTGTCTGAAACTTTGTCCGAAGCCTGTGCTGCGACTTCGATATTTGCTTTGGCTCCTCTCCTTGGTGCCATAGCTGAAGCTGATGTTTTCGTTCTTCTGTGATAAACCTGCGTATACATACAGAGGTTAGTTCACTCGGAGAAATCTTGCTCTATACGCTTAATAAGAAATGTTTTCTTTTTTAAAAAACAAAGCCTCGTATATAATTTGAAAACCATGTACTTCGTCACCAGTCCGTCAAATCCCGAATAAAATCAGATTAATTGAAAAAATCCGGTCTTACTTTCACCGTGGATTTACTCTAATTTCTCATTAATGTCATAAATATTGGGCGGCTTGACAGGCACTCGGGTTATGGAGAGTAAATGAACAAACACCTCGTGGAGTGTGCCAACCTTGAAGCGCGAGACGTAGTCCGTTTGATTTTAAAAGTTTGCAATCTTAATGATTTAAAGCTTTCCTCATTTTTCATCATCTCGTGAATTTCCCTTTATCATTTTGATCCTATAACTCGCGAGATTACGAATTCCAACCTTGGCATTATTAACAATAAACATGATGTAGCGGATCCTTAATGATAAGATTAACTTAATTGTCGGATCGTGAATCGGGAATTCGAAGAAAAGTTTTTAGGAGAACGATATGTCGAGTCACGATATTGCGATGCAGCGATAATTAAGGCTCAATATAATCATGTCGCGATTTCGCGAATCGGAGTTTCGGACGGTTTAACTTATGAAATAAAAATGCCAAGAGGCGATGTGCCGAGAATCAAAAATAACTACGGTTAGTTGTTTACTCTCGGTTCTTGACTATGTTCATTTAATGATTGTCGCGTTCTCGGCTCTCGGGGTTGAGAAAACAAAAATTTAGGGTCAAGAAATGCCGAGGCGCGAAACCCCGACGATGTCATAATCAAGGGTTTTAAAGGTCTTATACTATTTTTGTCTTGGACGAAAATTAAAATCGAGTTCGCATTCTCGCGACTCGGGACTTGTAAATTCAAGATATAAGGTGTTCGTCTTGCGAGATCACGAAACTTGAAAAATCCTGAGGACAAACATACTTGCGAAAAATGGGCCCTTTGTAAGTGACAAAGCATTATTATTCAGGCAACAAAAGTTCTTTCAGAATTTTATGATTTTGGAAGGAAAAGGGAAAGAGAACAACTTTTTATCTCAAGCATCAGAATATTCAAAATTGTGTGAGGCGAAAAAACAGGGGCGGCTCCAACAGACCACGCAGTCGTTAATCAAGTCAATATGACCCAATGTGTCTCTTTGTGCTTAGTTCACCCCATTTGATCCAGATTTAGGAGAGGAACGAACTAATTAACAGACTGAATAACATAAACACAGATATATGAAGAATAACACAAATATCCAGTGAACAATATCTTCTATTAAATAATGAAATAGGCTGAAACTGTAAAACTGCAGAAGTGAAACACTTGCTTGAATGGTGGTAGCTATCTCTGAGAAGAGATGTAGCTGCTACATGCATCTGTCTAAGAAGAATGGATTACAATGAGGCTCCATATGCCTTTTTGATATTACTCATGAATGCCAAAACCCTAGACATCCAAAAACCTAACCCTAGAAGTGAAACGCCAAAAGTCGTGTGGACCCTATGGGTAAGTTGGTGTAATTTGGTACCTCAACTTCCTAGGATCGTAAATTTTTCATATGACCTCTGTTTTAGGTCCGTGATAGCATGTTGGAAAGGTATTTCAGATAAATACACATTATGTCGTCAAAATATGACTCCATCTACATTTTGAATGTCGTGAGTAAAGAAAACAGTGTTTAGGGCCCCAAAACGGCCCTGGAAGTACAACAAGATATGCTGACATGAAAACATACAAAATAAGCCAGTTGGATTAGGCGAGAGGCCACATGTATCCACCTGGAGGATGTGTGGGGCTTCAAACATCCCCAGAAGTGTAGAACCAGCAATTACAAAGTAGTACAAAAGAACGTGCTGAACAAAAATGAACACAAGGAGCCAGTTGAAATAGATGGGTGGCCACCAATATCCACCTGGATCAATCCTCCCTCCTTAGGAAGCAATGGTCCCCATTGCGTTGAGTTCCCCCATCAGGTGAGGAAACTTCTATTGGATTTGGCCTCGAGTGAGCCACTTGCCTTGGTGTAGGAGTTGTCATGCCTTGACAACCCGATAAGGATAGATCTGTTGCTAGCGAGTGCCCTTGATCTGTGTGTCCACTATATGGTCAGTGGATGCTTGTTCCATGCAATCGGGGTTGACCTCTTTTGGTGTCAGTTGTTCTTTGATCTCGAAGGTGTCCAATAATGGTGGAAAATATGGTCGAAGGAGGTCCACGTTGAATACTGGATGCATACCAAGGAAGGGTGGAGTTTTGAGCTCAAAATAATTGCTACCCACAACCTTGGTGATATTTTAAGGCCCATAACGAAGTGGGTGAAGCTTCCGATCGGGCCTGGTGAGACGCTCCTTCTACAAATGTAACCAGAATTTTTTGCCAACCTAAAACTAGCGTGGTACCTTGTGTTTATCATGGCACTGCTTGTACTTAGCATTGGATTTCTGCAAAATCTCCTGGACCTGTTGGTGATTGTGTTGAATCCGCTCAATGAATCTGGTGGCTTTGTCGATCGTAGACTGATCACGACAAGATTTTTTCTGTGCGGTGGCAAGAGGAAGTGCAACATCAATGGGTCCCAAGGGTTGGAATCCCAGACCCAGCTAAAATGGGATATGATTGGTGGAACTATGGAGATCCTTGTTGTAACTGTGTTGGACATATGGGAGACTCTCTTCCCATGTATGTGGATTCTTAGAATTGTACATGCACAGGATTTGCACAATCATTTGATTGACGACCTCTGTTTGGCCATCGGTTTGGGGGTGGAAAGTAGTGTATTTTGTGAGCTTGGTGTCCAACAGAGACCAGAGACTCAACCAAAAGGTGTTGAGGAACCTATTGTCTTGGTTAGAGATGATGGTTTTTGGTATCCCAAAGTGGAGACACACTCATTCGAAGAAGAGCTTGGTAGTATCTGTCATTGTTACATTCTTCTTACAAGATGTGAGGATGGCCATCTTCGAAAATCGATCAAGGACTACAAACACACAATCATTTCCTTTCTTAGTGGATGACAAGCCAAACATGTAATCCATTGAGATAGATTCCCAAGGCTTCTCGGAAATAGGAAGAGGGATGTATAAGCCTTTCTTCTTGATGGCTTGCCTGGAAATGGAACAAGAAGTGCAATATTTGATATACTTGCTGACATCATGTCGAAGTTTTGGCCAATAAAATTGTTTCTGAAGAACAGACACAGTTTTCTCTATGCCAAAATGTTCTTCCACCCGATTGTAGTGGGCTTCAGAAATCATCTTTGCATGCTCCCTTGTAGGAACACAAAGATGGTCTAGGTGGAATAAGAGTCTTTATTGAATGTGAAAATCAGTGACAGTTGCGCATGTATCCAAGAGCTAATATGTAGTGGTGCAGTCTGGATCTTGTTGATAAAGTTTGGGCCACTCAAATGCTTCATTTCCACAGGAATGGAGCACATTGGTGAGTGCAGACACAGGAGGCCAACTGAGGCAGTCAAAAAAATGATTGGAGATACATGTCTTATACTTGATGTTGAGATGGAATTTTTGCAGGTAGGTGGACCACTTCTGATGGCGGTCATTCTAAAATTTCCCCTGTGTCTGTATGAACTGCAGAGGCTTGTGATTAGTGTGTATTATCGTCTCTTTCCCCAAAATGTAATGTTTCCATTCATGACAAGATTGTATAATGGAATACATGTCCTTGTCATAGGTGGGGTATTTCTGGACAATATCGAAGAGTGTCTCACTATGGTATGCCACCAGATTCCCATGCTAAGTGAGAATTGCGCCCACAACATAGTCAGATGCATCAGTCTCAATCTCGAATGGTTGTTGTAGATCAGGAAACGAGAGTACTGGAGCTGAGCGCAAGCGATGCTTCAGATCATCAAATTCTCATTGATGCTCCTTCTCCCACATGAACTTGTCCCTACCACTACCCTTGGTCACCTATATGAGGGCCCATGCAATATGGGAGAATCCCAACACGAACCATCGGTAGAATTTGACTAGTCCCAAGAAGCTTCAAACCTCGGTCAGTGTGGTCAGGGCTGGCCAGTCACATATGACTTGGATATTAGCTGGATCAACGTGTAACACATGCTCATCAACAATGTAGCCCAATTATTGGACCATGTTCATGCCAAAAGAGAATTTTTTCAAGTTGGCATAAAGCTTGTGTTTCCGCAGAGTGCTCAAAACCTGTTGAATATGTCGCATGTGCTCCTTCCACATTATGTTGGAGATGAGGATGTCATCCGAATATATTACCACAAAGGAGTTGGTGAAGGGTATCAATACATCATCCATCAACCTCATGAAAGTGGTTGGTTCATTTGTTAAACCAAACGACATGATTAGCCATTCATAGAGACCTTCTTTAGACTTGAAGGTTGTCTTCCATACATCAATTGGTTCGATGGGAACTTGGTGGTAGCCATATTTTAGGTCAATATTTCTGAAGAACTTTGTCCCCTTGAGTTGGTCAAGAAGGTAATCAATCCTGGGAATGGGGTAGCGGTTCCTGACTGTGATTTTGTTTAAGGCTCTGTAATCAATGCAGAGTCGCCAAGTCTTGTCCTTCTTCTACACCAGTACAATCAGGATTCCACAAGGGGAAGAGTTGGGTCTGATGTTCCCATTTTGAAGAAGCTCTTAGATATGATTTCTTCATTATCCATCAGTGAGCGTTGATAGACTGGTCCATTAGGTAGAGGTGCATCGGGGGTCATATCAATTGGATGCTTGACTTGGCAGTGTGTCGGTACCCCTGTAGGTGAGGTGAATATGTCTCTGTATTCTTCCATGATCCCGTCCACTTTCTTCTTCTATAGAGAGAGGCATTGTGTAGAGGCTGCGGATGTGGTGGAGAACTTTTGTTTACTTTGAGCATGGATCACAAAGAAAACGAACTTCCCAGTCTGTGAAATGAACTTACTGCATTTCTTAGCAAAGATTAAAGAAATAGCAGTAAGTGACGCTACCTCTTGGATCCTATACAATTGTCTACCCAAATTAATAATAAGACTATGGGGTCTAGACTCATACAAATCATGATGCTTCCACAAATATGTTTGTCCTAAAAGAACATCACAAAATTCAAGGGGAGCAATATCACACAGTACCTCATCTTTGAAAGGACTGATATCGTAGGGCAGACGACACTGTTGGCTGACACAAAGATCTCTTCCTTGACGAATCCATCCGATGTTGTAGGGATGCGGGTGCAGTGGCGTTGATAGGTCTAGTTGCTTGATGACTTCTGATGAAATCAGGTTCTTCTGACTACCGCTGTCGACAATGAAATGAATCAAAACCCCCTTGGCTCGCATCTGCGAGTGAAAGAGGTGTTTACCTTCCTCTGGTTCTTATTATATGCTTGGCTAGACTTTAGTGGTAGAGACAGTGGCACTGGGTTCAACATCGATAGTCCACTTCCCTCCTTTAGGATTTGACTCAGAATCAGAATCGACCTCTGACTCGAAAGCCTTCATCTCAACCACAAGGGACTGCTTGGAGCGACATTCTTCATTGTTGTGCCAAGGAATTTCATGGTACTCACACCATTTTGTCATGTCCTTCTTTGTCTTCTCATTGCCTTTTTGTGTTGCGGGTTTCCATCTCGACTTGGTCCCTTTTTGTGTGGGTTTGGGTTTCCTTTTCCCTGCTTCGGTTGTGAGGGGTTTGCAAATCAAAACTCTCATCGTTTCTACTTATATTTTTGCTTGATCTTGACAGCGTATCTATAAGCCGTGCCCAATGAGGTGATGTCCAGGAACTCCATTTTTGTTTGAATGTATCAATGGAAACAACCACAGTATTTGAGCACCAGATGATAGTTAGAGTCTTTGATACCCAATTTGGTGCGTAGGGTATGGAAAATATTGGTGAAATCTAGTACTGTCTGGTCCCTTTCTTGATGTAGGGTGGTCCATCTAGTGTATTGGTCCTCGTAGCTTCCAACAGGGTATTAATTTTCTTTAATGGTGTCCCAAAGGGAATCCCATGTAGGGGTCACCACAAAAATTGTAGGTTCAGCCACGATCCTTTTCTCTGAGTAAGTATCCCACCATTCTTTAACATGGGGAACAGTCTTGATGAGTGTAAAATTGATCTTTTCCTTATCGAAAAAATTGTGGACCGAAAAATATTCTTCGAGAAAATTCAACCATTTATCTACAACATCCACATCTATGAGTCCTTCAAATAATGGAATATCAAAATTTACCTGTTGCATGGCCACTTGATGAAATTGCTTCTCCTGTGGGCAACCGTCGAAGGATCTGCGCGAAGTTGTCCATCATTTCATTCCTTTGTCACGCAAAGGATTCCTCGAGCAACATTTTAATAGGATCCATTGATCCATAATCTTTCTTTTCGTCCCCCATGGGTTTTTGTTGGGCGCGACCGATATTGTAATGGCTTGATTGGTTCGAGTCCCAACTTCTTGTACCCAGATCTTGTCGGGGACATACATGAAGACAAATAAATGAAGAGCAGACCGCTCTGATACCATTTATCTGGATTTAGGAGTGGAACGAAATGATTAATAGACTGAATACAATAAACACAAAGATATGAAGAATAACACAAATATCCAGTGAACAGTATCTTTTGTTAAATAATGGAATAGGATGAAATTGTAAAACTACAGAACTGAAACACTTGCTCGAATGGTGGTAGCTATCTCTAAGAAGAGATGTGGATGCTACGCGCATGTGTCTGAGAATAATGGATTACAATGAGGCTCCAGAGGCCTTTTTGATATTACTCATGAATTCCAAAACCCTAGACATCCAAAAACCTAACCCTAGAATGTTAAACGCCAAACGTCATGTGGGCCCTATGGGTAAGTTGGTGTAATTTGTTACCTCAACTTCCCAGGGTCGTAACTTTTGCATACAACCTTTGTTTTAGGCACGTGATAGACCATTGCAAAGGTATTTCAGAGAAATACACATTTCATTGTCAAACTCTGGCTTTGTCTACAGTTTGACTATGGCGAGCCAAAAAAACAATGTTTAGGGCCCCAAAATGGCCCTGGAAGTACAACAATATGTGCTGACATGAAAACATACAAAATAAGCCAGTTGGATTAGGATAGAGGCCACCTGTATCCACCTGGATGATGTGTGGGGCTTCAGACAACCCCAGAAGTGTAAAACCCACTATTACAAAGAATTGCAGAAGAATGTGTTGAAAAAAAACATATATGAGGAGCCAGTTGGAATAAGTGGGTGGACACCAATATCCACTCGAATCACCATTAACCCAGACAACTAGAATAATCTTGTATCTCCTCGCATGGATCCCCCACTTCAAGAATTTGCAGATGTCTTCACACAACCCATGAAACTTCCCCCGTCTCGCTCTTTTGAGCTCAGAATTGATCTAATTCCTGGTGCTTCTTTTCTAGAAACCTTATCCTATCACATCACTCCCCAAGAGGCCGTTGATATGGAGCACCCAATTGGTCAAATTTTGAAATTAGCCTATATTCAACCTTCATAGTTTCCATATGCATCCCCATCCTTTGTTATCCCAAGCAAGGATGATTCACAATGGTTCCTAGTGACCCACTATCATTCCCTTTATAAGACCAATGTTAAAACCCATTACCCCCTACCCAAGATTGAGGAATTTCTGGACCATTCACAAGGGGATTATTCCTTCACACATATGGATTTGACAGTTGGCTACCATCAAGTTCGCATGAATGCAGCAAGTCATTTGGGTAAATGTGTGATCATTTATCTTGATGATATTTTTGCCTTCAGTAATTCTTGGGAAGAACATATTCAATGTGTCTGCAACATCCTCGAGCTAATGTGGGCACATACACTTCATGGAAAGAAATCCTTTGTTGGGCACACATCGGTTCTGCATTTGGGACTCATAATGGACACAACATGAGGTCGATCAGATTCATCTCGAGTATAGGTTTTGGCACAATAGTCAGTGCACTCCACTTCCCATGACCTCAATAAATTTTTTCGAAAGGTTGGGAACCACTTTGTTCATGTTATCCCCGCATTATGCTTTGCACAGGTTATTCATTTGTGGGATAGGAATCATCCCTTTGAAATTAGGAGGGATACTTTTCAATTTTCCATTAGGATGGTATTTAAACAGGGAGGTCATTCAATGACATTCCATTTAGAGACCCTTGCTTATTTTAGCTCATCACATCAACAGTAGGAACATTAGTCAGCTCGATGTTTTATCCATATGTTGACTCAGTGTTATACTCAGGAAGAAGCTACCTTACGAGCAACCTAAGACCATGCAAAATAGAGGCATGATAAGAAGCAAACACCATTGTTCTTTTAGTTGGGATATCATGTATGGCTCTTGTTGGATAAGTACCAATTCAAATGGGAACATATTTTGCACCACAATTTCCTTCATTTGTTGGCAGAAGAAGGGACACTTCCAGATCTAAATAGGGAGGAATTGGGCCACAAGAAGTGCACCCCACTTCCTTGGCCACTCATGATGAGGGGGATCTCCTTAATTACTATTGTAATTAGTGTTGCAGTTAGTTTCAAATATTTCTATTGTAGGCAATAGTTCTCTTTAGCACTTTCTACTGCAAGCATTTAGTGTGCTTTTAGCAATTATTGTTGTAAGCATTTAGTTAGTTGTTCCCACTTCTATCATAATCATATAATAACACGAAGGAAAAATAATCCTTTCTTATAGAAGGCGCTCCTCTCTCACTCAATAGAGGTGATCGTTATTTTATGTTCTAATTCTTCTTCTCCATTTTCGTGTATATTCTATTTTCTTTGATCTGCGCTATCTAATTTAGGTTCTTCATTGCACATTTTATTTTTTTATGTGTTTTCGTATCTGAATTGTAGATCAAACAATAACTCAGACTCTTGCACAATTATTCACTCCATGTCCTATAAATCCCCGCTCAAAAAACTCAGTTTGCAACAAGTTACTCAAAGGATCATTGTCTTGATGCAAGACTTTGGCTCTATATATTTTTTCCATGTCCTAAGAAAGCATAATGTCAAAGTTAATATTAAATCCAACTATCGATGAAAGTCAAATGAAGGATTATAAAGGACAGATGTGGGTCCCTTGTGATATTGTTCACCCCCTATATTATTTCATTTTGATATGAAGTTCTCAATGGTGTCTAAGGTTCTCATTTTAATACCTTTGAGGTCCTCATCTTAATTCCTTAAAGGGATGGGTAGTGATTTTACTTGTCATGCTCATTAATACCCCAATGGTGGCAATGTCTGAGCTTATGAGGGATACAATGAATGAGGTGATAATATGTGTGTGGTTTTATTATTTTTTTGGTTCTAGATGAATTTATGGCTATTTCGTCTGATTTGGAGGTCAACTCTTTGAGCATGGGTATTGGTAGGAACATTCAAGGAGGTAACATCGGGGGTCCTTTTGGGTTCTCTTTGGTTAGTTCTTGGACTATGCTTATTGTTTTTGGTGTTATACCTTGTATTAATGAGGTGTGCTCTTGGGGTTCCTCAATTGTTGGATTGTTTATACTTATAATGGCCTAATTATCTTTCTTTTGGGGGTGACTCTATTGTGTTTATTGGGTCTTCCCCTTTGGAATTCAAGTGACATGTCCAAGAGTGACAATGGGGGTATTGTCATTGCAAAAATAGGTATTGTGCCTTTTGTGAGATTAAATAAATACACAAGGATTTGTATATTTATGAGAAGTATGTGGTGGAAGTGAAGTGTAGTGTCACTATCTCCAACTTTAGGTGGTTCAAATTGTGGGAAGAATGGGAAAACTAGTAGATGGATAAGAAAAAATATATGATATAATTACCATGCTCTAGAGACAACTTCGAAGTTGTTATCTATAAAGGAAGCTAAGCATGAGATTTGCACTTTTATGATTATATATCATATGGGAAATATCTTGAGTTGGAATCCCATCTTGGTCACATCAAATATTTGGTCTCTCAAATAGTAGCACACATGAGTTTTCCTCATGATATTCTATTATCTCCTCCTCCTTTGTCCTCAGTGATTGTAGATTATTCATCCTCATATCCCTACACATGGAATGTGGATATCATGTGGAGATGAATTATTTGGGTTGGGGAGTTTCAAATGGATGGTGGTATGTTGGAGGCCAAGTGGAAGATGGAATGTAAGGAAAAGAGGAAGCCATGGACTTCTAGGTTGGAACATTTGTTGAGACCACCCTAAACTGAAAGTTTAGTTTTACATTTTAAATGTTGAAACATCTATTGAGGCCACCCTAAAATGAAAGTTTATTTTTATATTTTAATTATTGATATGTATTATAGAGTAGTTTTGATATTATTGTAATTTGTAAAAAAAAATACCTCTTAGGATCTTGGATCTTATAATTTAAACTAGGTTAGGATCTTATAATCTAAACTAAATTAGGTTTTGATACAATGTTTTGGAGTATGGTATGTCAGTTTTTGTCAATGAATTGCAACCATAAAATGCACATTTTGTATTCACATTTTCAAGATCCAACGCCTCTTTTCAGTACAAAGATCTACTCATTATTGTTGAAAATACCATAAATAATATATGTTTCCACGTAATCCATGCATAGGGAACGCTAGGAGAGTGACTTCACTATTGTCAATAAGTGGTAAGAAGGTAAATCTTCGACAAGTTATACCTGGTAACCAAAGTAAAGTATGGACATAGTATGCTTGACTTTGAAAAGAGACAAGTTTAACCATATCACACATTAATACCATGAGGGTTTTGACCACGAGACCTCTTAATTTACCTAATTATAATAAAAATTATTTATCATCATCAAAATTACAAATTATTAAAAAAAATTATATATCACCATCATGAATTATCATCAAAAATATCAATTTTAAATACAATATTATTATTATATTATACATTTATTTATTCACTTTTTAATTTGAATTTTATTTTAATTATTAAAAAAATTATATATCACTATCATCGTAAAAATATATATCAATTTTAAATACAATATTATTATTATATCATGCCTTTATTAATTCACTTCCTACCTTTTATTCAATTTTGAATAGTTAAAATATGATATGTATTTAAAAGAATAAAAAATAAGCAATCGAAAACTAAAATATGATATGTATTTAAAAGAATAAAAAATAAGCAATCGAAAACCATTGTACATGCACGATATATATATATATATATAAAGAATATAATGAAATAGAAAATAACCTTTAAAGGTTTGAGATTCTAATTGAAAAAATGCGTGGATAGTAGAGGAGCTTTAGTTGTATATATGCTAATGGTAAAATAGGACTAACGTAGTAAAGGAAAGATGTTCGAAAGTTTACAAAGGTTCTTGTTTAAACTAAATTAAATATAAAATAAACAAAATACAATTTCTAACTATATTTCTAACTAAAGAGTAGATGTTTGACCCTCACCTATTTTAAAGCGAGTGTGCTTCCTACTATGATTATTAAGTCAACATTATATTAAGATGTTTTGTAGTAATTTTCTCACCATAAAAGAATTTCAAAAATTATATCATTTTTAAAATAATTATTTAGATATTAAATACATATTAATTATATTAATTATGTTTAGATGTATAATTTTATATTTGAGTTGGGTAAGTGTGTTTTTAAAATATAATGGTTATATTTTTTATATTAATTTTTTTTATCAATTTATAATTTAAATTAATTATTATAAATAGTGTAAAATAATTGTTACCTGGTTCCAAATCTCTGGGGACATCTTAAATCTAGTCTTGTTATACTCCTAGGTCTTGGCATCCTAGCCACTGGCCAATGCATTGGTTTTTTATATACTTAACCTTTAGGACCAAACTATTATTAGTAAAAATATTGGGATATGAAGAAAAAAAGATATAACAAGTGTAAATAAATACATGAAAAGTTATTATGAAGAGCAGACTTATATGAAATCAAGAAATATAAAACCTAAAAATATTATTTATTAAGAGCCCACTTATTAAAAATGAAATCAAGAAATATAAAATCTAGAAATATTATTTATTAATTAATATCTAGAATGAGTCATTGTGGTTAGGGTTGGGATCCAATTTTGACTAAGTTTCCATCCATCATCTTTGTTTAGATTGTTAGGTTGTTTTTCATTTTCGATGGCTTCTCTGGATTTCCTATTATGATAGTGATCTATCTTGGCAAGAATTTTGGTGTCTTAAATGTGATGTTTAGTTTTGTCTGAGTGTTTTGCCAAGGTTGAGGGACGAGTGCGATTGTGTTTGATGTCAGCGGCATGTTCTTGAATCTTAATTCTAAAGGAGTGACATGTTTCTCCTATGTATTGTTTACCACACGAGCACGGGATCATATAGACACCCTTCTGTTCGATGGGATCAACATGGTCTTTGATTGACCTAAGGGAATTACTTATAGTGTTTAAGGGTTTGAAAGTTGCCCCAATGCTTTTCTTCTTCAAAATCCTAGCAAGATTGTCTGTTGTCCCTTGTATGTAGGGTAAGAAAACCTTGGACACATCTTTATTTGTTTGTTCTTTATTACTAGGTGTTTTAGTGGAATTTCAAAAGACTTTAATCACTTGATGTTTTTTATAGTTGTTATCCTTGAAAACATTGAGGAGATGATTTTTCTCTTCGTCAAGGTGTTCATCATTGGAGATTCTGAAGGCCTTAGTAGCTAGGGTGTTTAGAACCCCTAATTTTTGGGCAAGGTGATGATGGGAATTGGCATGAAGGTATTGTTCGGTGTGAGTTTTCTTCCTATAAACTTGGCAGATTAAGGATCCATCAGGTCATTTTGTGACCCTAACATCTAGAAAAGGAAGACTTCCTTTATCTTCAACCTCCATAGTGAATTTGATGTGATCAAATTGTTTATTGAGGTGAGTCACAAATTCATTTAATTTGTCCCAACCATGGGTCCAAATGACAAAAGTATCCTCGACAAACCTATTCCAGTATTTGGGTTGGAAGGGTGAGGATATAAGGGCATTGCTTTCTAAATCTTCCATGAATAAATTAGCTATGATGGGAGAGAGGGGGGATCCCATAGAAACCCCACAAATTTGTTCATAAACATCTCCCTGGAAACTAAAAAAATGTGGATTTCAAACATAACTTAACTAGGTTAGAAGTACCTATGTTAGTGATGTTCTCGATGACCTCCATAGCTTCGTTAATGGGAATTTTAGTAAAGAGAGAAACAACATCAAAGCTTACAAGGGTGTAGTAAGCTTTGAGACCATTGATGAGTGCCTCGATGGAATTCATCACACAACTTCAGATGGCATAGGGATACAATGAGATGTTGGTTCTGTTGGACTGATTTTCCAAGTATGTCGTCTTCATTGTGACTAAGATGCTTTGTAGCACAAAAAAAGTTGAAATTTTTTTTTTCCAGGCATATAGTGAAGTATTGGGTTCTTCCTTTGGAAATCATATCAGATAGGGATGAAGGTTTACGAGAAAGTTTTGGACAAAATTGTTCAAGCTTAAGTGGACAAAGTTGTTGAATATTTCGACCTATCAACAATGGGAAGATCAAACACAACAACGCTAATTTGAAAGACTACTTGTGAAACTATGTACATTCAAATCATAAGAATTTGATGGACTTGTTGGACACTGCCAATGGACAACAACCCATGGCTCCTCATTTTACTATGGGACAAATGCAAAATTTACCAATTCTAGAGAGACCATGGATGAGTAACTCGATGGAATTCATCACACAACTTTAGATGGCATAGGGATACAATGGGATTTTGGTTCAGTTGGACTGATTTTCCAGGTATGTTGTCTTCATTGTGACTAAGATGCCTTGTAACAAAAAAAAGTTGCAATATAGTGAAGTATTGGGTTCTTTCTTTGGAAATCATATCAGATAGGGATGCAAGGTTCACGAGAAAGTTTTGGACAAAATTGTTAATCTAGAATTTGTTTGAAGTATTGGGTTCTTTCTTTGGAAATCATATCAGATAGGGATGCAAGGTTCATGAGAAAGTTTTGGACAAAATTGTTAATCTAGAATTTGTTTGAAGTATTTGGTTCTTCCTTTGAAAATCATATCAGATAGGGATGCAAGGTTCACGAGAAAGTTTTGAACAAAATTGTTAATCTAGAATCTGTTCACAATAGTGACAAAATAAAATAAAATAGTTAACCTAGAATCTGTTCACAATAGTGACAAAATTAAATGCAAAGAGGGATTAAAGTTGCTTCTACATTATTGCATCATCATCCAATCTCTGTTCAAAAGAACACGATATACGGAAACAAAATCAACGCAATCAGAAAATTATTCATGCACAAGGATTCTCATACGTAATTCTTCTGTATTTTTACTTATATCTCTTCAGGAATTTTGCAATCGATTGTGTACAGCACAGTCCTGAATTTTATTCTAACGAGGAGTCACAAAGTTGTCCGCCCGTGCAGATCATCTGATCGATAAACAGACATATCAACTTCAAACTGTCTTATTTAATTAGATTCATATAAACAGCAAGCCGTATCTATATTCTGCCACCGGGTGGCGGACGTGCAGGTGCAGGATCTCTACGTGGTGGCGGAGGCGGTCCTCTTCGTGGTGGAGGTGCAGGGCCGGGAGCTTTCGGAGTCGGGCCGGAACCAGAGCCAGAAGCAGACCCGGAACCGGAACCGGAGCCCGACGCCGAGGCAGAGCCTGTACCATTGCTGCAACTGCCCGAACCAGAACCGGAACCCCTTCCGCTGCCAGACCCGGACCCACCAGCGCCCCCAGAACCTCTGCCGGAACCAGAACCAGAGCCCGAACCCGAGCCAGAAGCCCTTCCAGTGCAGCCGGAGCCAGTGCCTGATCCGGACCCCGACCCGGACCCGGAACCGCTCCCAGACCCGCTTCCGTTTCTGGGATCAGTATTCGAATTAGCCATAGGCCGAACTTCTTTATCTTTGCTTGGAGATGCATTCCATAGATCCGAGGTATCCCCGGCATCCACTTCCAAGGTCATATCGGGCATCAAAATCATTACAAGGGCGATGGCCGCTAGAATCGACCACAGGACCGAAATTACAGAACGTGCCATTATATTAAGGATTTCACAGCGAGAATTCAATCGAACCTGTGCAGGCAAAGCTCCAATCGATACAGTAGGCAAACTGGATAAATCTGATGTGACTATAGAGTGCATAAGCGTGAAGTTTATTTATAATGGAATTCGGATTGTTGCACCTGATCTGATTCTGCTCCATTAATCATCGGCACCTTGCAGGAGGCGTTTTCCTACCCTTTTATTCTGGCATCCATGAATCCTTGCAGAATTTATTGAAAAAAGTCTTCAATTATTTTTTAAATTAGTTGCCATGCACATGAAGCTTCGAACCCAAAGACTAAAAGGAACCTGAGTGGTGGTGGTACTGTCTGTTAGAGTCGCGATGGTGTTATCACGTGGAAACATTGCCAGCAGTAACGTACTACCAGCATAGGGTGGAAATTCATAGTGTTTGTACAGATGGAAGCATTTCCGTTGCAGCGGAAAATGCAAGGTCGGAGTCATTTATAAACTTTTTTTTCTTCGTCGTAAATGCCTTCAGCCGTTTTCAGACCGAAATGATCTTACATCATATTTTTGTCCAGATTGGCTGAATGAGCTATTTACGCAATATAATCTGTTCTTTTCGTTAATATATGGAAACCCATTGTAAAGCTGCAAATGAAAACATTACCGAGTGATATAACAGCGATTGTAGTACCAAACATTGATGAATGTAGTACAGTTGGAATGCCTTATAAATGTGGCAGTGCAATGAGAGTTAAGGATACTGAATGCCTTATGAATGCCTTATAAACCAGCATAGATCCATTTAATTCTGATAAACCAGCATAGATCCATCTAATTCTGAATTTATCATGCTTCAAGAGACATCAAATTACTAAAGATGAATTTTTTTTATAGTACAAAACTTGAAGAAATATTTCCATATTGAAAAATTTGATGGATCCATACATCTATATTCCTATATTCACATGAAAGATATCACTTATCACACAAATAAAAAAATCCCATACACCAATTTAGTTTTTAGAAACTTTATCATTCTTTAATACACAAAATGCCAGGGCTAATACAACTATGCATTACGAGGTATTAAAGTTCCATTTTGTCTCCATTAATATTGATATGTTAAGTGACTTTTCATTAGATTAGTTGATTTCAATATAAATGAAACCTCGATGTCATTTTCTTTGTTCCATATTCTTTTGGGAGATTGGTTTATATTTTATAACATTCGACTAGTTTATGGATTTTCATTCTTATCCTCTAAGTTCCACAACTCTAAAATTATTAATGATTATATGACATGCATAAAGAATTCACTTTGAAAAGATGACCAATACTTGTTTTATTCCTCCGTGCGGAGGAAGGAATATAGTGATCGTTTAGGTGGTCAATTCTGTTTGGCTAGTTTTAATTAAAAAGAAAATACTCAATTTGTTATGTTTTTTTTTTTAATTTAAAATTTTGTTTCATTTTTTCTTTAAATTTTGGTAGGCTATTTTATATTTGGATGCAAGGTTTGATTTTCTTATATAACTTTGTCTATGTGTAATCATTATTATTTTAAGAAATTCAATAATAAAATAAAATAGAAATTTAGAAAATATGAAAATACCACATAACTAATTTTATTAAAGATTTATTTATAATTCTTACATTTTTTATTGTTTTTATTTTTTTATGCAATTGAGAAATGTACTCAATTTCGTCTAACTGCACATCAAGTCTTGGAATTAACCTTTTTCACACTGTGGTAGCCTGAGTCCTCCTTCTCACAAGTCTCGATATCAAATCGTAGAATTATCTAAATCACATTGGAATTTACAAATATTGCAATGTTGTCGAGCATGACATCATTCATATGCCACCATGAGTCTAGTGGACCTTAACGTGAGGGAAAACAAATACAAATACAAATACAAATACAAATTGATGGGACAAACTGTTGTAAGTGGTCGTCAAGCCCATTTGGGAGGACCTAAATTATCGATAGTTTATCAAGTATAACCTTGCCAATACTGAGAAAATTATGCACCATGCAGTAAGCCAAAGACAATGATTGATGTGTGCCATCTTTCTTCTATAATTTGGATACGACATTATTCACCATCCAACGGACAGGATGGAAAAGGAACACTACCAATCATTGGCTTATTGCATGGTGAATATCACTTGCCCTTCCTTTCACGCCCCCAAGAGTCATGCCCAACTCCAACCTTGACATCTCTTGGATGTGTGGCACTACGATGATTCTCACTTGGCAACTTGGATAAACCAAGGATACTTCACTCGGACTATGCCTCTTCATCTAGAGCATATCCATACTCTATTCTAGTCTACGGGCGAGTGACACTCCTATTCTATGGAACTCACATGTATACTTAGACAAATTGTTAACACCCTTAACACTTAGTCATTTTAGCATACAATGGAAAAACATGTAAAACACAAGAGACACAGATATAGTGCAAGAGACTAGCTCTTCCTAACACCCGACTTGGTTTATTATATTGTGAAACATATTACAATCCAATATAATAAAATGCAGAGAGGGCACTACTATCCTAGTTACAAATATTGGTGGAGTCTCACGACTCACCTGATACTACAGAACTTCCCATACTTCTCAAAGACGTCCCACCAAGACTCCTTCGTTGCACATTCTTTCCTTAGCCTGTGGCGCACCCCAGCTATGCACCTACCTCAGACTAAACCTTTCCTTTTGTCCTATGACTCTATGCCTCATGCATTTCTTTCCTTTCTTCTTGGTTCATTTTCCTTACATTTTTATATGGACTCCATCCATCTCTTCTATGAACTGTTGCATCACTTTGGGTGCCACATCACTCTGATTACAAGCACGCCCTTTTTCCCAGTCACGTTCGTTTGAACACGTGTGGCCATGAACCTTCACGTATTTTCAGACCGACATTCCCCAACACCTGGGCATGTGCCCCTTGTCTCATGTTATTTCTTGTATTGGTCAACTTGACTCATTGTGGGTGTGTCGATGGGGTAAAAAAAACTCTCCAAACGTTCCCATGCTTTCAAGGGAAGGTGGGTCCACTCCTTGGGAACATGTCCAAGTCTCCATGTCCTTGCCCCAATTCAACCCAAGTCTTCATCCTCCTTCACCAGGTAAGTGAGGTGTGTGTCCCCTTAGGTCCGCACATCACCATATTGCACCCAAGGTGCTCCTTCTTGCACTTATAAGACAAGTTTCACCCAACTAATCACGTAATCCTTGTGTTATATACCCAACTTGCCTCCTAGTCCACCCAAGGAGCGTGCACGCTTGGTGGGTGTCGTGGGAGGATTTACATCATCCCCACTAGAGTTGTTTCCATCCTAACAACTTCCACTGCACTCAAAATTTGTAGCGACCCCTATCGAACTCCCAAATCATGTCCTCATACTTCCACAAGGACTCATATCTCTCCCAACTATCTTCTTTGTCAAAATTGTCCCTCCAATACACAAAGTACTCATGCACCTAATCTCTTCCACGTCCCAAGATTTGATGCACCAAAATATTCTCTACCTCCAACTTTGTCTTTTTTTCAACCATGGTCAATGCTCTGGACGGCTCATCTCAACTAGAGTCACTAGGGTCCCTCTCGCAAGGCTCCAAATGGATAATTTGGAATATTGGATGAACAGATCGCATGTGGTATGACAAGTCCAAACTATAGGTGACATTTCCAATCTTCTCAAGAACATTGAATGGTCCCTCATACCTCTTTACAAGAGATTGAGCCATCCCTTTGGGTGGTGGGAACTGATCTCCGCTCAGTTGGAGTAAGAAAAACTCTCCTACTTGGAATTATACGTCGTACGTATTATGATCTACCCACTACTTCATTTTATCCATTGCATCAGTCAAGTGTGTGTAAGTTATCTCCAATTTATCCTTCCAACTCTTCACAAAGCCCACAATTAAAGGATTTGTCCCATAGTATCTATGTGTCACAAAATGAGGAGCCATGGGTTGTTTTCCATTCATCAAATCGAATGGACTGTAGTCCATTTTTGAACGCTTATGTAGGTAGTATCTTAATTGGGAAATGTCCAACAAGTCCAACCAGTTCTTTTGATTTGATTGTACATATTGTCACAAGTAGTCCTCCAAAAGAGCATTGTTGCATTTGATTTGCCCATCTATTGATAGGACAAAATATTCAACAACTTTGTCCCCGTAAGCTTGAACAATTTTGTCCAAAACTTGCTCGTGAACCTTGCATCCCTATCTTATATGATTTCCAACGGAAGACCCCAATACTTCATTATATGCCTGGAAAAAAAATTGCAACTTTTTTTCTCTACAAGGCATCTTCATCACAACGAAGACAACATACTTGGGAAATTGATCCAACATAATCAAAATCTCATTGTATCTCTATGCCATCATAAATTGTGTGATGAATTCCATTGAGGCACTCATCCATGGTCTCTCTAGAATTGGTAAATGTTGAAATTTTCCTACTTTCAATTTCGTGTCTATATTGTCCTACTGAAATATAATGCAAGTGCGAACATACTCCTCCATATCCTACTTCATCTACTCCAAAAAGTATCCCCACTCCAACAATGTGAACTCCTACATTGTTCTAGGTAGACAATACAAAGTGAGTCATAACATTCATTCACGAGTACCCTTATAAGGTTAAATGACTTAGGAATGTACATTTTTTCCCCAAAATACAACAATCCATTGTTTCAACAAAGATTTTGTGTTTTTCCTTCCTTCACATACTTCATTATGTTCTTCATTGTGTGATTACTATCAAACCCTTTCTTGATATTGTCCTACAATTCTTCCAAGACATGAATCTAATTTCTCCCTGATGTAGGAAACTCTTCCTCCTCCTCAAGGACTATGATGTGTTCCTCTATACCTAAGGCATCCACGACAATGCTAAGTCTTCCTAGCCTATATTCAATGATCATGTCAAACTATGCGAGGAAGTCTTGCCACATTTCCTTCTTGGGTGAAAGCTTCGGCTGTGTAGTGAAGTAACTTATTGCAATGTTGTTTGTATTCATGACAAATGTCTTTCCCAACAAGTAGTGTCTCAAAGTATGCAAACAATTCACTACAACAATTATCTTCTTTTCATGAACACGATACCTTCATTCACGATCTTGGAGATTTTTTCTCTCAAAGGAAACTGGATGTTCGTCCTACATCAAAACTCCTACAATGGAAAAGTTTGATGTGTCCATATACACTTCAAACGATTTCTCAATGTATTCAAGCTTCAACATAGGAGCAGTGACAATTTTTCATTTAAGCTCCCCAAATGCAGACTTCCACCTCTCTATCCAATTCCTTTCTCTCTCCTTATTCAACACGTCATTCAATGGTGCAAAAATATTGGAGTATCCCTCTATGAACTTGTGATAGTAGTTTTATATTCTAAGGCAAACTCTCATGTCATGAACTATATGTGGCCTTTCCCAATATTCAATTTCCTTGACCTTCATAGGGTCCATGTGAATTCATCCTTGGCCAATCCAATGCCTCGAGAATGTTATCTCAGTTTTCCCAAAACAATACTTGTACTTCTTCAAGAAACTTTGGTTCTATCGCAATGCCTTAAAGCCCTGATCCAAATTCTTGTGTTCCTCCATACTTTCATTGTACACCATAATGGTATCCAAATACACCACAACAAACTTGTCCAAAAATGGTCACAACACGTCATTCATCAATGTTCAAAAGTTGCACGGGCGTTGCACAACCCAAAGCAATCTGCGACTAGAGGGATTGGGTATCGGTTTTGCACAGTTTGTTTGTTAAAATCCCTATAGTCCAAACACATCCTCAACTCCATAGTGTCCTTCTTGTTTTGAAAGAGAATCGGGGTTCCATATGGTGACCTAGAAAGATGAATGAATCATATGTCAATCAATTTTGTCAAATGACACTTCAAATCTTCCAAATCAAGTCCAGACAATTGGTAAGGAAATCTTGTTGGTGGATGCAATCTAGGCTCTAGATCTATATGGTTTTCAATAGTGCATCTAGGTAGGAGCACTTTTGGTAATTCGTCTAGCATTATATCCACAAACTCACCCAACAAGTCAATGTTTTTGGGTGGAATAAGCATCGCCACTCCGTCCTCTTGGACTTCCACAACAACTTCTACATAAATTTGTGATCCTAACCACCTTGTTTCTCTCTTCATATTTAACATAGAAAAAAGTTGCACCTTTCCACTGGACTTCAATCCTATGTCAATCAAATCCCTATAGTCCAAACACATCCTCAACTCCATAGTGTCCTTCTTGTTTTGAAAGAAAATTGGGGTTCCATATGGTGACCTGGAAAGAGGAATGAATCCTATGTCAACCAATTATGTCAAATGCCACTTAAAATATTCCACATAAAGTCTAGAAAATTGGTAAGGAACTCTTGTTGGTGGATGAAATCTAGGCTCTATATCTATATGATTTTCAATAATGCATCTAGGTAGGAGCACTTTTGGTAATTCATCTGGAATTTTATCCACAAAGTCACCCAACAATTCAATGTGTTTGGGTGGAATAAGCATCACCACTCCATTCTCTTGGACTTCCACAACAACTTCTACATAAATATGTGATCCTAACCACCTTGTTTCTCTCTTCATACTCAACACAGACACAAGTTTCACCTTTCCATCGGACTTCCTTGAGTTTTTACACACAACCCAAGCCTTTTGTTAATCGAGTATAACCATATTTTCCATCCATTGCATGAGGATTGAATGCATCCTCCTGAGGAACTTTTCCCAAGGATCACCTCAAAGTCATCCATAGGAATCACTATGAAATTAGCTTGACCTTCACATTTGTCAATATGAATGTGAACTAAGGAGGCAACTCCAACTGCTATTGTTATGTACCAAATTCTTAAGCTATCAGAACAAAATAGAAGTACACACCATGTACACCAATGTGAGTGTGGAGCACAATTCCAAGATAGATAAGAGAGACGATTTACACAATAACTCCTCAAATAATAGGAGAAACTCCTCCAAATATCCAAATACATTCACACATCACCATTCACATGTACTCAATAATGAATACACGATCTCTATATATACCTATTCACACACTACACATGAGGTCCCTTTACTATTAGGTCAACCCTATTACATATACATTTACACATTACATGTATATTTATCCCCATTTATGTCTCCCCTTGGGGTCATATCATACACATTTAACCCCATATATTCACCCCTTGAGTCATAACATATTACCCTCCTTCATAAATCTTTGTCCTTAAAGATTTGAAATTTAAGGATTCACATGTGATGAAACTAAGTAATATGATTTTCTTATGTTCTTTCTTTCTTAATTCCATTGATGATGTTCCATCCATCCAAAATCAATTATTTTTTGTCTTCTCTCTCCTTTTGAAGTTGCAATGTCACCCTATTTACCAAGTTATGGTGTCCTTATTCAATTCCGGATTACATTTTTATTTTACCTCATTAGTATTTAGGGATTCCTCAACCTTCTTGAAAATTTCCTCTTCAAGTCTTTTGCTAGATTCTTCATCCAAGATCCTCGTTTCTTCTTGATTTTTATAATTCTTATTTTAATCTTTCAATCTCTTAACCTCATCTAGTAGTTTTTTAATATGGTTTTGTAATATACATATCTCTTTGATCCGAAATATATTTGTAGAATGAATTGAATACAAATTATTTTCAAAATATGCTTAACACAGAATAACATATATACAGTAAAATCGGTTTCTATTCAGTAAGGAAATAAGCTGAAACTGTAAAATACAGTGGAAACAAGCTTGCTAGAATGGTCTCGGCTTATCTCTAAGAAGAGATGTGACGATTGTTCTCATTTGCAAGAAGATGATTACAATGAGGCTCTGAAGGAATTTTTACAATAAACATGAATGTCAAAAACCATAGACATCCAAAAAACCTAACCCTAGGAGATGAAGCGGCAAAAGTCATGTGGGCCCAATTTGGGTAAGTTAGTACATCAACTTCCCGGGGTCGTAAATTTTGCATACGATCTTTGTTTCAGGCACATGATAGCTCGTTGGAAAGGTCTATCCGAGGAATACACATTTTTTTTATATCTATCAAAGGTCATTTTCACTATGGCGAGCCTTAAAAATGTTGTTTAGAGCCTCAAAACGGCCCCGCAAGTCAGGGACCCGAAAACTAGGGAAAAAACTATCAAACTGGAAAACTGCCAAAATGAGCTATTTGGAATAGGTGGGAGGCCACCAACATCCATCTGGATAAATAATCCCCCCTTAGGAAGAAATGGTATCTATTTCATTTAGTTCCCCCATCAGATAAGGAAATGTTTGTTGAATTTGGCCCCAGGTGAGCCACTTGCTTTGGTGCAGGAGCTGCCCTGCTTTGACAACTTGATAAAGATGGATCCTTTGTTGGAGAGTTCCCTTGATCTGTTTGTCCACAATATAATCATTGTATGCATGTTGTATGCAGTCGGGGTTGAACTTTGTTGGTGTTAGTTTTTTTTTTTTTATCTCTGAGGTGTTCAATAATGGTGGGAAATACGGTCGAAGGATATCCACGTTGAACACTAGGTGCAAGCCAAGGAAAGGAGGAATGTTGAGTTCGAAAGTATTATCACCCACACCCTTGGTGATGGTGTACGACCCATAATGGAGTGGACAAATCTTGCGATGGGGTCCTGTAAGGTGCTCTTTTTGCAAGTGCAACCAAACTTTGTCACCCACCTAAAACTTATGTGGCACCCAATGTTGATCATGGCATTGCTTGTACTTTTCATTGGACATCTGTAGAATATCCTAAACTTGTTGGTGGATGTGTTGGATCTACTCAATGAACCGGGTGGCTTTTTCAACTTCATTTGGAGGAGGATATGAGTCGATCGAGGTGACTGCAAGGAGTATTGCAACATCTATGGAACCCAATGGTTGGAATCCCAAACCCACCTAAAAGGGGTTGTGATCGGTTGAGCTATGAAGGGATCAATTGTAGCTATGTTGAACATAGGGGAGAATCTCATCCCATGTGCGAGGGTGCTTGGAATTGTAAATGTGTAGGATATGCACGATCATTCGATTTACGATCTCGGTTTTGCCATCTGTCTGGGGGTGTAAGGCAATGGATTTGGTGAGCTTGGTGTCCAACAGTGACCAGAGGCTTGACCAGAATGTGTTGAGAAATCGATTGTCCTAATTTGAGACAATGGTTTGTGGGATTCCAAAATGTACCCAGACTTGTTCAAAGAAGACCTTGGTAGTGGCCTCTATTGTGATGCTCTTCTTGCAGGTGGTCAGAATCACCATCTTAGAAAAGCGATCCACAACCACAAAAAAATAGTCATTGACCTGCTTGGTGGATGTGAGGCCTGACATGTAGTCTATTGATATGGATTCCCATGGCCTTTTAGGAGTAGGAAGAGAGGTGTATAGGCCATGTTTCTTAGTGGCCGGTATTTCAATCGCACAGGTAGTGTAGGACCTGATATACTTGTTGACCTCATATCAAAGTTTCGACCAGTGGAAATGTTTCTGCAACATTGCCACTGTATTTTCGATGTCGAAGTGTCCTGCCACCTGACTGTAGTGGGATTCCCAGATCAACTTCACTCTCTTGCTTGATGGAACACAGATATGTCCCAAACAAAACAGGAGCCCATAAGGAACATGGAAATTAGCGACAACTACGTTTGTGCCCAACATTTGGTAGGTGGTGGCGAAGTCTAGGTCTGTCTCATAGAGTTAGGGGCATCAAGAGGTCTCATGGCCATAAGAGCCTAGCACCGTGGTGAGTGTTGTGACTGGCGGTCTACTAAGGAAATCATCAATGCATTTGGTGCTTCCCGTTTTATACTTGATGTTGAGGTGGAATTGCTGCAAGTACATGGACCACTTCCGATGGCGTTCATTCTGCAATTTTCCTTGTGTCTGCATGAATTGCAGTGGCTTATGATCAGTGTGGATTATTGTCTCCTTCCCAAGAATGTAATGTCTCCACTCACACTAGGCTTGCATAATGGAGTACATTTCTTTGTCGTAAGTAGGGTACTTACAAACAACATCTAATAGTGTCTCATTATGATAGGCCATGGGGTGGTCGTGCTGAGTGAGAACGACGCCTACAACATAGTATGGAGCATCTGTCTAGATCTCAAAGGGTTGTTGCAGGTTTGGTAGTGAAATTACTGGGGCTGAGCACAAGCGCTGCTTCAAGTCATCGAATGCTTGTTTTTGGGATCGGACCCACACAAATTTCACCTTACCACCACCCTCGGTTACTTGGTTGAGGGCCCATGCAATATGGGAGAATCCCAGCACGAACCTGCAGTATAAATTGGCAAGGCCCAAGAAGATTCGAAGATTAGTGAGTGTGGTTAGGGCTGGCCAGTCACGGATGACTTGGATTTTGGTTGGATCCACATGTACGCCATGTTGATCAATGATGTAGCCCAATTAATGAAACATGTCCATGCTGAAGGAGAATTTTTCCAAGTTGGTGTAGAAATGGTGTTATTGCAGGGTGTGCAGAACCTGTTGAATATGTTGCAAGTGTTCTACCCAAGTCTTGTTGTAAATGAGGATGCCATATAGATACACCACTACAAAATTATTGGTGAATGGTTGCAGGATATCGTCCATCATCCTCATGAAAGTGGTTGGAGCATTTTTCAAACCAAAGGGCATGACCAACCATTCAAAAAGACCTTCCTTTGACTTGAGGGTGGTCGTCCATACATATTTTTGTTCTATCAGGACCTAGTGGTAGCCAGACTTCAGATCAATCTTACTGAAGTATTTTCCCCCTATGAAATTATTAAGGAGGTCGTCTATTCGGGGAATCAGGTATCGATTTGTAACATACCCACTACCTATAATCAAAAAAATTTGGTTGATTTCTCAATAATGAGAATCCCCGGAGCGTGTAGCAGCAAAATGCCAATCCCCGGTTTAATATCGGGATTCGGGGTTTCAGAGGTTGCAGTGTCGAGAGTCCCTGTCCTCTCGAACCTCCGATCACCGATCTCAGAATCGCGCACTTGTGTTGGAAGCCAATACAATTTTTTCTATTGCCCTATAAGCTGCCTACACTTACGTCTTCTGAACTTCAAAGTGACGTCGCGTTTTGCAAATAAACGATATTTTTATTCTTTGCGACAATTTGCAAATGGGTTTCCATTTAGTTTTCACGACTGAAAGTGTGAAAACTCCTCCATCGTCAGCTGAACTATCATGATCTTCTCATTTTGAGTGGCACTTTACCTTTGGTTTATCATGTGGTTGAAAAAGATTTTTCAAACTATGCTTATTCGAACGTTTTTATTTTTGATTGCGCAATTTGATTTTATTGAATTGGTAAGGAATTGAGCATGTAAATTTATGGGTTACACTTATCTTTATGAATTGCATAGGGGTCATAGTTTACTTTGTTTTATATGATGTGATCTTTATTGTTATAGTTCTTGCCTTGTCGATTTTATGCAAACGGTTGTCGCAATGCTTTAAAACCTTTGATGACAATGGTTTGAATAATTACAATGGCACGTATTTAACTTTGGGTTTGATTTTATGTTGAACGTTCATGGTTTCAAACAATGCAATGGCGCATTGGTATATCATCCACCGTTTAATTCTTGGGTTGGTCGAATATTATGGTTTGAAAGATGTTATGATTCATTGAACAGTGTTGTACTTTGCCATTACTATGCTGCATGGTGGTGATAATCCCACCACCCTCGCACGCGCACATTAATTTGTTTCCCCTTTTATCGTTCGCAGTTGTTAGCCCAAACGATTTTTTTTGCTCCTGTGTATTGTTGTGTTCAATCCAAACCCTACCATGCGCCTGCACCATGGCCCCGGTCATGAGGGCTGAACCCAATGGTGGCCAGGCATTGCTAATGTTCGACGGTGCTTACAACGACCTTGAAGAATTTGGATGGCTTCCGTTCATACAGAAGTTTGATGGTTTTAACCCTTGCGTGGCTCGGCAATTCACATTAACCTTTGATGGCTGTCGAGCCAAGGTTGGGGATGTGCAATTAGAAATTGACGAGCAATTTCTCAGTTTAGCTACCGGTCTTCCTGCTACTGGACAGAAATGGTCCAAAAATTGCAAAGTGGAAGATGTCCCGTGGACATTGCTCTTCCAGTCTCGAAGGGTGAGCTCCTGTGACAAAGGTTTACCCGCGAATATGCTCAAGCAACGTTGGCACAACTTGCTGATGATAACCAAGCAGTTCATCACCTGCGAGGGTCGGTATGGTTTTGTTTTCTTGTACCACCTTCGGCTACTTATGGTTTTCATGGGCTATGAACTTAATATGCCTTATTACTTGCATAGGAGTCTATTCAAAATGTCTAAAATATACAAACGGAACCAGGCCGATAACAACCTTTTTCACTGTGGGTTAATTAAAATGCTTGTGGTTTTTCATTTGGGGTTACGCCGAGACTATTGGAATGATTTTCTTATTCACAATAATTTTGAAGATTCAAATCCACCACAGGTTGAAAAACCTGTGGTGAGCGAGAGCAAGTATGTACCCCCTATGCCTTACAGTGCTCTGTTACCTAAACCCCTACCCGACTCGCCTATTGACCTACCCAACTCTGTCACCAAGGATGCGGAAAATGTTAAACCTATGGCTAAAAGACCTAAGGCCAAACCTACTGCGAATTCCAAAGGCAAAAAGAATGCCCGATTAATCTCTCGCATGGCAAGAAACAAACCGAGACCTCCTATCAACCCTGACCCTATCATGGTGAGTGAAGATTCTGACTCGGAGGTGGAACGTTACCTGGCAAGTGAGTATCCCTATTCGGAAGGTCTGTGTGACAAACCCTCATACGACTTTGTGAAAAACCTACCACCGTGCTTGCAAAATGATCCTAATTACCCAGGCATTAAAATGCCTCGTGAAACCCCCGACGACTCATCAAAACCCCCTCCTGCTCTATCTCAACCAGCTGCTCCACCATGTGATCAGTGTGGCTCGTGGTTAGAAAGGTATTACCTTGATGTGCCAATACTACAGTCCAGAATTCATGCTCTGGAGGATCAAGTTGCAACGCTCACCAGTCAAAAGGCTAAATCGACAGCCACTGATAAGAAATAGCGAACAACAGGTTCGATTTTGTTTAAGAACGTGGAGTCAGCTACAGCGGTTGTTAATTCAAAATTGGCATAGATCAAGCAGCCTCACTGGTATGACTATCACCTGTATATATGACAAACTCTTAGCTCTGTTTGCAGCGTGGATTTGCTTTGACACATAAGCATGCACTATATGCATAGTTTTGTTTTGATTAATCGAATTTCGTTTATCGTTTTGGTTTTGATTGGATTTAGTTTTGATTCGATTTATCGTGTTATGGATTTGATTGTCTTAATTTGGTTTGAATTGAATACTCTGTTGCTTATTGAAGTTGTTAATATCTTTTCTAAACACAGGCTGTTTCTGGTATTTCAATTTTGAACACGGTCAATGTCTCTATTCGAATTGGTTATACGATATGGTTGGCAATAATGGTTAACTGTTATGATGTTATATTCCATGTCTTTTTCGATTAATTCGAATACCATTCTGTTAATGCATAACCAAATTGCGAATAGATATGAATCATAACTATTATATCCAACCAATCGATTCGCATTGTTTTGTTTGACCGTGTTATCGGCTCGATTCATGTTGCAACAAATATATTGTTTAAATTTTATTTGGGGAACGAAAGTGATTACGCCCAGGATTGCGATTTGTTTCTATATTTGACTCAGTCACGATTTGTTCCGATGGTTGTGATCATTATTTTGACCCTATCTGTTGACTGTGTAACGCTCAGCGATCGAAATCTATGGCAAAGTTTGGTTGATGCTGTTATGCATGTTTCATTTTGACTATAATCGTAACAGCCTTTCCATATTGGCATTTGATTAAAACAATATAAATATTATGCACATTGTTGCAGTCGTAACAAATCGATTATGATTGTATTGGATTAAATCGTATCTTATACGATATGATTCACCATTAATTTCGTTTGATATAAAACAATCCTGTTATGGTTTGACCATATGTTAAGGTAAAAGAAAAACAGAGTATTCTTGTCCCTGTTTTAACTGAATCACTTTTCGATTTTGTTTAATTTGAATGATAAACTCATTTGAATCATAGTGATTCGTTTTTGAAAGAAAATTGGATTGAATTATTTTAGTGAGATTTGATTTGATTTCTATCTGATCCTGTATGTTATTTTAGACTAGCTACAGAATCAGATGATTCTGTAGTTGAGTCTGTAAGTTTAGATTTTTATTATTTTGTTGATGCAATATCTTTCTAATTTGATATTTTTGGTCTATTGCAGGTAAATTCGAAATTGCAGTGGATTTAATGAGCAGTTAGGAGATATTTCAAATATTTCACTTGCAATTTATTTTCCTAGTTTAGTTGATTTTGGGATATATCCCATATTATGTAAAACATTTTGATATTATCCATAGGGAGGTTTTACCCTATGGAGAGACTTATATATACTTATGATTTTTGTAATAAGATATATCCTCATTCGTGGGAGAACAAGGATATGGAGTTTTAATACAGACTGAAGCAGAATTTGGTGTTTTGTCACAGCTTTAGCTTCTCATTATATCAATATTTTGTTTCATGTTGTGTATATCAATTTGTATCTGATTAATGACTACTTTAGCTATCTTAATCATGTGCAAATGATATAATTTTAATCACTACAATCCATATCTGGTTTCTTCTAAGTGTATAAAAGACATAACAATTGTTTAATTCAGTTTTTGAATGACAGGTTTATCTTCTTCATAAGTTGAATTATAAATATAAGTTTTTGCATAACAGGTTTCCCTTATTGCAGAGATTTATAAATCATAAGATTGTTATGATTTTTTATGTCTTGTTTGTCCTGTTAACAACTCAAAGAGCAGCACAACCTATCGTTGACGAGAAGCTTTGGGATTAATCGGTACGAGTTTCCTTCCTCCGACCAGCTCCAGAGTCATCACACATAGGACAAATTAGGAGCGCTTCCAGGTCAGTTAATCTTTTCTTTGCTATTTCTATTAGTAGTTTAATTTAGATATAAGTTTAATTAGATTTATATTAGATTGTTTAATTTCAGTAAATATATTAGATCGTTTAATTTCAGTTAGTTTATTTCTTTTTCATAAGATATAAAAATCAAAAAACATATCTTGTTGTCTTAGGGCAGAAAACACATGAATTTTGCAGGTTTTAATTAAATCTGTAGATTGTTTATAGTGTACATTTGTGAATAAGTAATATTGCAGCTGGTAATTAGATAGTTGATTTGATTTATTATAATAATAATAAGTAGATTGTATATAATAGTTAGAATAGTTATATTTAGTTTTAGTTTATTTAGTAGTTTGTTTTAATTAGATTAGTGTAATAGTTAGTTTGTTTGTTTTTAGTTAGTTTTATTTGTTTTAGTTAGTTTAGTTAGTTTAGATTAGTTTTCTCTTTGGTTTTCTTAAAAGACCTTAGAGCGGCCAACGGAGCCGTTAAACTCGTCAGGGTGGTTCATTCCAAACGGCTTGGGTTATTTAGACAACCCCGGACCGGTTCCACTCTCTCAATTGACGGACGGACAATTTCGCCCGTCAACAACTTATTGCCTTAGCCCCACTTAGCTAGGCCTCTGGCCCACATGACCGGCTCCTATATGACCACGACAACAACCTCTCATCGGGGTTTCAACGTTTTCAATATCACGCTGCACAAGTCCCCGGGACTCGCGATTCTTCGATCCCCGATGCGCTCCTCCACGCACTAGCCCTTCCGGCTCAGCTCCCGCTCATATGACCAACCTCCGTATGAATACAGTCAAAATCTCATCGGGGTTTTCCCTATCGCGATATCAAAGGGTGTGGACTCCTTGTCCCTGGGATTCCCGATTTCCTGATTTGCGATGCGCTTCAGCCCTACTGGTTAAGCCCTAGCCAACGTGACCGTCACTCTGTGACCACTACCTTACCCCGTCGGGGCTATGGGGTTTCCAATGTCGTAAAACACTTACCCCTAAGTTTCCCGATCTCTCGAACACTGATTCTCCTTCAAGCCAACAGCTGGCTCCCACTACGGCTCTTCCCTCAGCTTCCGCTATTCGAACAGTTGTTCCCCACTAATCAGGGTTTCACGGATCGCGATTTCAAAGTGCACAATTCGCTTATCACCGAGATCCCCGATATCCCGATGAACTCCAAACGTCGATGGGTTAACCCTTGGTCGGGATTTTCTCCGACGGCGTACATCTCTACTACGTGTCCTATAAAATTAACGGTCTCGATTTCCTCCGGGGTTTGGGACTTGAAATGCCTTGAGTTCCTTGTCCTCAGGAACTCCGATATGTCGATTCCCGACTCTTCCCGGAGGTATGACACCTGTCCTCCACTATCTCCCACTGTGGCCCACACGGCTCTCCCATTGGGATTTCGTGGATCGCGATTCCAATGTGTGGGAGTTTCTTACCTCCGGAAACTCCGATGCCTCGAGCTCCGACTCTTCGGGATCTCCTGACACGTGTCCTCAACTATGGACGGCTCAAATCCTCTCGTGGCTTCGCCACTCGCGACTTGGAACCTCCAATCTTTGGACTCCTACACCGCGAACCTCCGAGCTCACGAGATCTCCTCCACACGTCCCTCCAAATGGACGGTACGGGTCATTGTCGGGATATCGGGACTTTCGGTGTCTTGGTTCCTTCGACCTCAGGAATGTCGATTTCCCTATGCGCCAAACGCCGAGGTCGCTTGATTTCCACCACGTGTCCTCTGCCAACGGACGGTCCAAAGCTCCTATCGGGATATCGCGAATCGCGATTCCAACATGCAAGAGGTTCTTGCCTCTGGGAACCCCGATTCTCCGATTCACGACTTCCTCGGATCTTCCGACACATGTCCCTGCTGATGGACGGTTCTGAGCTTATCGGGATTTCGCGGATCGTGAATTCTGATGCAACGATCTCTTCCCTCCTGGAATCCCCGATGGGTTAAATCCCGACTCCTGTCCTGATGTCTGACGCGTGCCCTGCCGAGATCAACGGCTAGGATCCTTTCTCAGGATTTCGTGACCTACAAGGTCTCGATTCTCTTAACCTTCAAACCCCGATGACTCTGATATCCCGATAACTCTTCCTGGACTCCTCCTCCTGTTCACGGGGTTAACTCTCGCATGACTTCTCTAGATCCGACGGCTGTTGGGTATCTATCCCAGATCTAACGGCCCAGATTTGTTCTTCTTGCTCACACTCCAGAGACTAGACTTCGAGTATCTTAACTCGATTCAACGGCTCGGATTGCCCCATCGTGTGCATCTTCCACCACTTTGTGGATGTGGGAAGATCATTGGTTCAAATGTTATTTTGGGTCTTGGGATCTACGATCCCGATTTCTC
The DNA here is from genome assembly GCA_009831015.1 of Picea engelmannii. NCBI lineage: Eukaryota > Viridiplantae > Streptophyta > Pinopsida > Pinales > Pinaceae > Picea > Picea engelmannii. Next base: position 32,697 of record ML777514.1, read on the forward strand.
ATTGCTCACGATGATCTAATGATCGTGAATGGCTATGGGTCCTCCGACGAGATCTCATCCGTCGACTCGTTACATCTCACATTACTACTATCTCGGAACCTGAAGAGGGTCGTTCCTTCTCGCACAAGGTTAATAAGACCTGCGCCATCAAGTCCTTGTTCTGGGTTCTTGGTGAACTTTTATAAGGAGTAAATCTCTACAAGAGATCTATTCCGGAGCCTTCCGGGAGATGGGTGAAGGGAAACAACTTCCCGAGAACGGGCTGGAAGCCTAACTTAATTCAATCTAGGCATAAATACAGTTGCTTCATCCACGCACATCATGCGTGGTTCCCTATGTTATGAGCATATATCTATTCATTCTCATTAAACACTGCACAGACATTATTACACAGAAATCATTCATAATTTGACAGTTCTATGAACATATGTATGCATATACTAGTCTATGAATTTAAAGATGCAATGTATATAAAACACTTATCAGAAATAACACCCGACGTGAATGCAACTACTGAGAGGGGTGCTCGTTTCCACCCAACCGTAGGCGTAGCAACTCCCAGCAGATTTACCACTAGCCACCCCCGAGCTAAGACCATGATGCTCTGAGACTATGTCTCTCTGTCTGCCAGTGAACAGGAGCGAAGGTTGCAATCCTTCCTCTCTGCTATCACTCACTCTGCGGAAGAATTTTTCCAGAGTTCCCCTCGCGTTTTCCCCCTTCCATCGCTTCTGCCATACGCCTTATCCTCTCGCAAGGTTACGTGCGACACGATTACCCTCGCGTCGATCAGGCCTGACGGCTCTACGGATGGGCGGTTCACCATCCCATCCCTCATCAAGCCGCCTGCCTACCAGCCTGCGAGACATTAAATTTGGGGGCCAACGAGTTGCTTTTGGTTCTCCGGGCCAGTGGAGTCCAAATACGGTATTCATTCAGGGTGGAAGTTAACGCCACCTTTTCAGGAGCCTTCCACCGCCATCGTGGTCTCTTTTCTGCACATCCCCTCTCAGCAATCCTGCAATAAATTCAAAATGTTATTCACATTCATTGACCTCTTCCTGAAGGTCCGTTTACATCACATATTCATACTTATGAGTTTGCCATAGTCCTTGGCCAGTCCAGTTATATTTACAATCTGGGGGAAACAGGGTGTTACAATTCCCTCCCCCTTAAAAGGAACATCGTCCTCGATGTTCTTAGATACTAACATGAATTACATGTACAGAAGTAAACAAAATCGGATATGCCTGTCTCATGGCATCCTCCATTTCCCATGTAGCCTCATCTGGGCCAAAATGTTTCCACTACACCTTGACCTGTGCAATGGTTCTGTTCCAGAGTTGGGTTTCCTTTCTGTCCAATATGCATTGGGGTTCTGGTCGAAATTCTCCCTCCGGTTCCACCTGAATCACAGACCAGTCAATTATATGATTAGCATCATGTACATATTTCTTCAATAATGAAACATGGAAAACATTATGTGCTTTTACT
>ML777514.1:46671-65809 GCA_009831015.1 Picea engelmannii
TATTATAATCAGTTCCTTTAGTTGTTTATTAGACCCTGCTTTGCACTGGTTTATGAACAATCCTTTCTTCATCCACTGAAAGCTATTTTACTGTTTAACCAATCTTGGAGAGCACTGTCTATTTGTTTATCACTTTGATGTCTAAATGCCATAGGTTGAATTGAGTTATCCCATTGATCCACCTTTACAAAAATACAAAAACATTCATTTCTTAAGTTACCAAGCACCTTTGGTCTGCAACCACAAAGGGTTTCTTGGAGTGATAACAGGTTCCTTCGACCTTAGGAATGCCGATTTCTCGATGCGCCAAATGTCGAGGGCGCTTAATTTCCGCCATGTGTCCTCTGCCAACGGACGGTCCAAAGCTCCCATCGGGATATCGTGAATCGCGATTCCAACATGCAAGAGGTTCTTGCCTCTGGGAACCCCGATTCTCCGATTCACGACTTCCTCGGATCTTTCGACACATGTCCCTGCTGATGGACGGTTCTGAGCTTATCGGGATTTCACAGATCGCGAATTCTGATGCAACGATCTCTTCCCTCCTGGAATCCCCAATGGGTTAAATCCCGACTCCTGTCCTGATGTCTGACGCGTGTCCTGCCGAGATCAACGGCTAGGATCCTTTCTCAGGATTTCATGACCTACAAGGTCTCGATTCTCTTGACCTTCAAACCCCGATGACTCTGATATCCCGATGACTCTTCCGGGACTCCTCCTCCTATTCACGGGGTTAACTCCCGCGTGACTTCTCCAGATCCGACGGCTGTCGGGTATCTATCCCAGATCTAACGGCCCAGATTTGTTCTTCCTGTGCACACTCCCGAGACTAGACTCCGAGTATCTTAACTCGATTCAACGGCTCGGATTGCCCCATCATGTGCATCTTCCACCACTTCGTGGATGTGGGAAGATCATTAGTTCAAATGTTCTTTTGGGTCTTGGGATCTACGATCCTGATTTCTCATTGCTCGCGATGATCTAATGATCGTGAATGGCTATGGGTCCTCCGACGAGATCTCATCCGTCGAATCGTTACATCTCACATTACTACTATCTCGGAACCTTAAGAGGGTCGTTCCTCCTCGCACAGGGTTAATAAGACCTGCGCGATCAAGTCCCTGTTCTAGCTTCTTGGTGAACTTTTCTAAGGATTAAATCTCTACAAGAGATCTATTCCGGAGCCTTCCGGGAGATGGGTGAAGGGAAACAACTTCCCAAGAATGGGCTGGAAGCCTAAATTAATTCAATCTAGGCATAAATACAGTTGCTTCATCCACGCACATGATGCGTGGTTCCCTCTGTTATGAGCATATATCTATTCATTCTCATTAAACACTGCACAGACATTATTACATAGAAATCATTCATAATTTGACATTTCTATGAACATATGTATGCATATACCAGTCTATGAATTTCAATATGTAATGTATATAAAACACTTATCAGAAATAACACCCAACGTGAGTGCGATTACTGAGAGGGGTGCTCGTTTCCACCCAACTGTAGGTGTAGCGACTCCCAGTAGATTTACCACTAGCCACCCCCGAGATGAGACCACGATGCTCTGAGACTGTGTCTCTATGTCTGTCAGTGACCAAGAGCGAAGGTTGCAATCCTTCCTCTCTGCTATCACTCACTCTGCGTAAGAATTTTGCCAGATTTCCCCTCATGTCTTCCCCCTTACATCTCTTCTGCCATACGCCTTATCCTCTCGCGAGGTTGCGTGCGACACGATTACCCTCGTGCCGATCAGGCCTGACGGCTCTACGGATGGGCGGTTCACCATCCCATCCGTCATCAAGCCGCCCACCTACCATCCTGCAAGACATTAAATTTGGGGGCCAGCGAGCCGCTTTTGGTTCTCCGGGCTAGTGGAGTCCAAATACGGTATTCATTCAGGGTGGAAGTTAACGCCACCTTTTCAGGAGCCTTCCACCACCATCGTGGTCTCTTTTCTGCACATCCCCTCTCAACAATCCTGCAATAAATTCAAAATGTTATTCACATTCATTGACCTCTTCCTGCAGGTCCATTTACATCACATATTCATACTTATGAGTTTGCCATAGTCCTTGGCCAGTCCAGTTATATTTACAATCTGGGGGAAACAGGGTGTTACATGAATTTTTGACTTTGATTTTATTCAGGGCCTGGTAACCAACGCAGAGTCGCCAAGTTCCATATTTCTTCTATACCAGCACGAATGGGCTCCCACAAGGTGATGAGCTAGGATGGATGTGCCCCTTATGGAGTAGTTCTTGGATCTGTCGCTTGATCTCCTCATTCTCTAACAGAGAGCGGTAGTAGACTGGACCATTGGGCAGTGGTGCGCCGGGGGTTATATCGATGGGGTACTTGACCTGATAGTACAGAGGTGCCCCAGTAGGTGAGGAGAAGATATATGAGTATTGTTCCATGACCTTATCCACTTTCTTCTGTTGTGTGGAGAGGTTGGTCGTGGAGACCCTAGACGTGGTTGCGATCCTTCACTTATTCTAAGAGTGAATCATGAAGAAGACAAACTTCCCTATCTGAGAGATGACCTTTCTGCATTGCTTGGAAAGGATCAAGGAAATAGCACTAGGTGGGATTGCCTTGGGTATCATGTACAATTTCTTGTTCAAAGTAATAATAACACTACGAGGCCTAGACTCATATACAACATGATGTTTCCATAAATATGGTTGGCCCAAAATAACATTAAAAATTTCGAGAGGGGAAACATCACACAATACCTCATCTTTGAAGGGCTTGATGTTGTATGATAGGCGGCATTGTTGGCTGATGCGGATGTCGCTTCCTTGGCAGAGCCATCCGATGGTGTAGGTTTGTGGGTGCGGCATTGGCGGCATGACGAGTCACTTGAAAACATATGCTCATATGATGTTCTTCTAGCTACCGCTATCAACGATGAAGTGAATTTGGGTACTCTTCACCCACATATGTGAATGAAAAAGGTGTTCTCCTTCCTCTGGCTCATCTGGTTCACCGGGGTGGAGCTTGGTGGTAGCAATGGTAGCACTGGGTTCTGCGTCTATGATCTGTCACCCCATTTCTGGTTCTGACTCAGAATCAAAACCCACATTTGATTCAGAGGCTTTAACCTTAGCCACCAGCGACTGCTTCGAGCAACAATCAATAGTGTTATGCTATGGAATCTTATGGAATTCACACCACTTCCCGCTATCTTTCTTTGTCTTTTCACTGTCCTTCTTTTCTTGTGGCCTGGACTATTTTTCCCGAGGCTGTCTTTCTTTGCTCTATCCTTTGTTCTACGGCTTGGGGCCTCCCTTTCCTGGCTTTTGCTGTGAGGGGTTCCCAGGCCCAAATTGTCGTGTCTTTTGATTGAGCTTCTGCTCTATTTTGACGGGATATCAATAGGTCGCGCCCAAGGATGAGATGTCCAAAAACTCCATTTCATCCTGGATGTATCTATGCAGACCGCCATGATACTTGAGCACCAAATATCACTCAGAATATTTGATACCTAGCTTGGTGCACAAGGTATGGAAGTTATTTGTGAACTCGGGCACCGCTTGGTCTCTTTCCTGCTGCAACGTGGTCCATTTTGTGTACAGGTTGTCATAACTTCCAACAAGGTATTATTTTTCCTTAATATCATCCCTAAAGGAATCCCAAGTGAATGCGACTATAAATAATGAGGGTTCCTATGTTTCCTTTTTCTCACAAAACTTTTCCCACCAATATTTGACATGGGGGACGACTTTGAGGAGCGCAAAAGTAATATTTTCTCTATTCAAGAAGTTATGGACAAAGAAATACCCTTCTAGAAAATTCAACCATTTTTATACCATATTTGCGTCTATATGACCTTCAAATATAGGAATATCGAAGTTTATTTGTACCTTGAAGGGGTTGGTGCCTCCGTTTGAGTAATATGCATCGCTTGTTGGTAGTTGCCGAAGGATTTGCGCAAAACTATCCATCATCTCGTTCCTCTGTTGTGTGAGGGATTCCCGAGCAAAATTTTCAAGGGATCTCCTCTCCCTTCATCTTTCTTTTCTTCTGGCATGAGAGGTCGTTTGGGTGTGCGAGAGATTTTTTCCTCAAGAGAAACAAGCTCGAGACCCAATTAATTTACCCTAACCTCATTAGCGATATGCATTAAGAACGACAAGGAGAAGACCACTCTGATACCACTGATCCAAAATATATTTTCATAATGAAATAAATACTTATTATTATCAAAATATTCTTAACATAGAATAACAAATATATACTAAAATCAGTTTCTATTCAATAAGGAAATAAGATGAAACTGTAAAATGCAGCGGAAACAAGCTTGCTAGAATGGTGGCGGCTTGTCTCTGAGAAGAGATGTGACGGTTGAGCTCATTTGAAAGAAGATGATTACAATGAGGCTCTGAAGGTTTTTTTACAATAAATTGTAATGTCAAAAACCCTAGACATCCAAAAAACCTAACCCTAGGAGATGAAGCGCCAAAACTCATGTGGGCCTCGTTTGGGTAAGTTAGTACATCAACTTCCCGGGTTCATAACTTTTTCATACGATCTCCATTTTAGGCGGACGATGGCCCATTGGAAAGGTCTATCCAAGGACTGTGGTGAGCCCTAAAAAACATTGTTTAGGGCCTCAAAACGGCCTGGCAAATTAGGGACCCAAAAACTAGGGAAAAAACTGTCAAACTGGAAAACTGCCAAAATGAACCAGTTGGAATAGGTGGGAGGCCACCGACATCCATCTAGATCACTCTTCATATTTTGTTTTCAAATATTCCCTTGAATCATCCTTTTCCCACTTTCCTTTACTAGTTTGTCCTAGTTTTAATTTTTGAACTTATTTAACAAGTGCTTCATTAAGGTCTTGTATATTAGATAACTCATCCCTCTTCTTCTTGATCTCTTATTTTTCTACTTTTAACTCCTCTTGAATTTCATTACTTCCATTTTTTTTTATCTCTAATTCATTTATCTGAGAAAAGTTCTTCAAAATCTTCCCATGTGATGATATGTATATTATTACCACACCCAAGCTTCACCATTAAACTTAATACTTTCCCTTGAAGGAGTCATACCATTTTCCTTTACCATCCTCAACCATTACATAGTATTGATTTCATATTTATATTCATCTCCGTAAAAATGGGGTATTTCCATTAGTTCTTTTTGAGGTATAACCAAAACATTCACCTTACAACTTCAATATATTAAGAATAATGATCTCAAATAGTATAATCATTTTTCCAATATAATATTCTATTTTTTTTCTTTCCAATGTATTTTTATTCACCTCAATTGGACATCCCAATCAAAAGTTATGACAGTTTTAAGTGAACATACCTTTGAAAACCCTTATTTGTAGCTTATTCTTCTGACCTTCCTATTGATTATTTGGGTTGGTTTTCATTGATGTCAACCCTTGAAGAAATTCAAGTAGCAAATTTCGGTAGCACAAAGGTTTGGGTAATGGACCAAGTTTGTTTGATGTATAATGGTATGAGTTTTAATATATTTGAAGGTAAGACTATTCTAGATGGTAAGTACATGTCATGCCATTTCTGGTGGCATGTGAAACGTCGCATAACTTCTCACGGTTAGAGATTTATGGCCATGTGAAGTTGGAGAACCCTCATGAGTCATCTAGAAGCCCCAAAAGGTCAAAGTAGTCAAAGTGGTTGCAAAGAAGAAATTATTTAAATAATAAAGTGATGTGATGAGTGTACTATAATTCAAAGTGGATACAAAAGAAATTATTTAAATAATAAATTTAATGGATAAATTACTAAGTGGACAAGTGGTTAGAAGTGGGTTAGCCCTAAAATAAGGAAAATGATTTACGATGGTTAGAAGGTAACCACTTGAGGAAGCTACATAAAAGTATAAATAAGAGGCAAGGGTCTCTCATTTTAAATACACTTGAGAATATTGAATATCTACCAGTGATTGAGGTAACCAAAGGATATCTAAGGCGAATTTCAAAGGGAAGATGAAGTAAAGAAGACCAAAATTCAAGGGAGGATAAATTTTTTTGATGATTCTTTCTAAGGTATGTTATTTGCAGGTCATCTCACCATTTTTGTAATAACTTATTTTCTAGAATGATTCAGATCGAGAAATATGGAGACCATTGAGGAAACATATCTAAGTAGTTGTGATAAAAATTTCAGCTTGTGGGTCGTTGTATTTTTGGAGTTACACTCCATGGAAAATAGGGTTTGTGGCTAGTCCTGAAACTAGTCTAAAACAAGTGTTTTGGGTAAAACCGTCATAACTTCTTCATAAAATATCCAAATTTAGTAACACCAAATGTATTGGTTAGAGTACATCCTGTAGTATTCTTTGTACAATTTTAAGAACCATAAAATAAATATTTTGTGTGGGGTACGCTCTACAAGTTTGCTCTCTAGAATAAGCCAAAATTCAACAAGGTATGTCATTTTTTCTATAAATCCTTTTCTCAGAGGTTCCAAGTAGTGAAACCTGGAGGAATTGCATAAAATACACTGAAGAAAATTGTGTACTATTTTCATATATTTATGCATTATAGGTACATAGTTATGATTATTTCAAGTTAGGGTTGTTGACTAATCCAAAATTAGTCATGTGAGACTAAAGTAAAGTTTGATGAAAATGTTAATCTCTTTTTGTTAAAGTTAAGGAAGGTTTGCAGGGATGTGATCATATACACCAGGTCTATTATAGAGTTACAAATCATATTTGGATGATGAAATTGATGAGGGATTTTGGTTGAGGTACATGTTGGGTACATGGTTGAGACAAGTAGTTGATGACTTTCCACATACATGAGGTGCATAGTTGATGATGTTGGTACATCTTGATGACTCATAGTTTATGTGTATTTGATGCATGATTTGTATATATTTTTTGCATGGTTGATGCACTCATTGATGATACAATTTGGTGCATGGTTGATGCAGTTGTTTATGGTACAGGTTGATTACAAGTTGTTTGGTAAAGGTTGGTACAGGTTGTTTGGTGTAGGTTGATTGGTACAGGTTTACAATAGTATATCTCACAATGATAATGTGATAGTGGTTCCATCATTCTACTTATATTTCATGGCGGTTGGACAGGGAAAGGACAGGTGGTTGTAGTCACCTTCCATTTGTAGTCGAAGAACATAGGGGGTTGTATCCTCCTTCTGGTTGTAGCCAGAGAATTGGGGAGTTGGAGCTTCCCTCGGGTTGTTGCCTAAGAAACTATGGGGTTGGAGCCTCCTTCCAGTTGCAGCTGGAAAGAAAAGGAATTTGGTGCTTCCATTGAATGTAATTCTTAAAGACATATAAGAAAAATCATTATGTGGTTTTCTCCCTCTTTGGGTTTCCATGTAAAAACACTAGTCTACTGTGTGTGTGTGTATGATGTATCATTTGTTCATTTTTTATTTACTCTACAACTATTGGATGATAATGCTACATTGATATAACATTTTCATTTTATGGTTAAAAATGATTAAATTTCTCTATTATTGATTCACCCCCCCTCAGTAATCCAACAATTGGTATCAGAGAAGGTTCCTACAGAAATTAGTTTAACCACTGAAAGGTAGATCATGGAAAGAAACAACATGTATAAAAACAGAATACCAGAGTTTGATAGACATAAGTATGCATTATGGAGAAGAAGAATGAAAACATATATACAAGCACATGGATTTGAAATTTGGCAATCAGTACTAGATGGATACAAAGAATGAGCAATTCCACCAACAAGTGAAAAAACAATGAAACTCAGTCAAAATAATTTCAAAGCCACAAATACACTTCTGAATGGTCTTGGTGAATCGGTATATACCTAAGTTGTACATTGTAAATCCTCTAAAGAGATTTGGGACAAACTTCAAAATATTTATGAAGGAGATTCAAAAGTCAAAGAAACAAATATTCAAACTTACAAAGTTCAATTTGAACAACTAAATATGAAGGAAGATGAGAATATTGCAACTTACTTCTTACGAGTCGATGAAACAGTGAATGCAATCATAGGATTTAAAGAAGAAATTGAAGAATCTGTAATTGTTCAAAATGTACTAAAATCTCTTCCTATGAGATTCGATCCTAAGATATCAGCGCTAGAAGAAAGAGAATATCTAGACTCAATAAGAATGGACGAACTACATGGAATCTTCATAGCATATGAAATGAGAACTGAACAGGAAAATCTAGATATAAAAGAATCATATTTCAAAGAATCCAAAAGGTCAAAGCAAAGGGGAAAGAAAAAGGAACATAGAAGAAGCAGTGACTTCTCATAATATGTTGAAGAAGAAGTGGCCAACTTTGTCAGAAGATTGAACAAGGGAACCAACGACAGAGATAAAGGTAAGCTTCCATTGTTTTGTTTTAATTGTGATGGTATTGGTCATTCTTATAACAAATGTCCTCATAAGAAAAATAAGAGGAATGATGAAGATTACTCAAATAGAAAACAAACATATAAAGGAAAAATAACCAAAAATAAAGCTTTCAAGAAAATCTTATGCACCAAAGAAGACATCTCCTCATCAGATGAAGATGAATTCAGTGACAGTGAGACAGAAAGAGTTATATTCATGGAAATAGAAGACTTTGATAAACAAGACACTGAAGAAGAATATGAAGAGGAATAAGTTGACTACTGAGAAGAATTGTTGAGTGTCATAGAAGTTATAAGAAGATAAAAGAAGAAAAACAAGAAGATACAAGAAGAACTAGAAAAGGAAGAAGACACTTAGGAACTAGAACAAATGATCATGAAATTGAAGTTTCAAATAGAAGAATATAAAAGAATTGAAGAAGCACTGAAAGAATTGTTAGAATAAAGAGACATGATCATTGGAAATTTGGAAGCAGAAATTGTCACATTGAGAAAGGATCTTCAAAAGAAAAATATGCATAATAGCTTAAAATTTCTAGATAACATTATCAACAGTCAAACACTTTATCATGACAAGTCTGGACTTGGATACAAGAAGACAGAAAATGGATCAAGCTCCAAATCCACAGAACAAGAAACATACCCAAAAATCTATGTCGAAACAATCAAAGGGGATAGGAAGATCTATAAGGAAGATTATAGAGACACTCCTCCACCGAGAAGATTCAAACTTCAGAATCAACTGCCGATAGAAACAAATAGGCCTCAGGAAGAAGAATGATTCATAAGAGTAACTCCTTTGAGAATGTCTTCAATTCCTAGGTATCAAACTATATTTTATGGTTTATGTTATGCATGCAATAATTTTGGACATAAATTTGTAAATTGCAAAGATAATAGTAGGAATATAAACAACTTTGAAATTCATACACAAAATGGCTATCCAAGAAGGCCTAGTGAAACACAGAGAAGAAGCTACAATAGGTTTGAATCATTGAGCACTGAAGTGGAATGCTACAAGTGCAACAAATTTGGACACGTGGCCAAAGATTGTAGAATGACAATCCCTCCTAGAGAACCACAACAGAACAAAAATAGTCACAGACCGAAACCTCAGAAGAGAACATGGATAAGAAAGAAGAATCAATATAGCAATGAATAATGCACACTCGCTCTACAAGATAAGAAGAAGAAACGTGGTTGGTATGTTGATAGTGGTTGTTCAAAACACATGAAAAGTGATAAATACAGGTTTCTTACATTAACAAAGGAAATAGATGGAGCAGTCTCCCTTGGAAATGATGATTCAACTAAAATCATTGGAAAAGGCACAATTAGAATTGGGAACAAGAATGCCAAGGCATAAAATGTTCTACTAGTAGAAGATATGAAACATAATATTCTAAGTGTGAGTTAAATGTGTGAACAAGGTTATAAAATTACTTTTGATTCACAAAAGTGTGAGATAAGAAAAGAAGGTTCAGGAAAATTGATTGCAATAGCTGCAAGAACTTAAAGAAAAATAAAAAAAATAAAAAAATAAAAAAAAATATATATATATATATATAAAGTGAAATTGGAAATGAAAAGTGTTGTCTAGGAAAGGCAGATGAATGTTGGATATGGCACAGAAGAATGGGTCGCATACACTTTGATAACCTTTTCAAAGTCAGCAAAAGGAAGCAATTAGAGAAATTCCCCAGATCATGAAACCAACCAACAGTTTATGCAAGCATTGTCAACAAGAAAAGCAAACAAAGACCAGGTTCAAATCAAAGGAATATTCAATGACAAGACCACTAGAAATTGTGCATACTAATATAGTTGGACCAAATACAACAAAGGGTTTAAAATGTGAGAAATACTTTATGTTATTATTTGATGATTATACAAGAATGACTGCAGTAAGTTTTCTCAGGAATAAGTCAGAAGCTTTTGAAAACTTCAAGGTCTACAAGGAAATGATTGAAAATGAAATGGATTCAAAAATCAAATGTTTGATATATGATAATGGATGAAAGTTCACTTCAAAGGAATTTATGGACTACTACAGCATGCATGGAATAAAAAGGAACTTCTTCATTGCTAGGACACCTCAACAGAATGGATTTTTTGAAAGAAAGAGAAAGACAGTACATGAAATGACTCTAACAATGCTAATGGATTGCAAATTGATAGATATTTTTTGGACACATGTAGTGCATACAAAATTTCACATTCAAAATAGATTAATGCTCAGAAACAACATTGACAAAACTTCCTCTGAGATATGGAAAGGAAGACCATCAAATGTGAAGCACTTCAGAGTATTTGGAAGAAAATGCTACATCAAAAGAGAAGATGGCAGAATGGGAAAGTTTGACTCTCCTATGGACAAAGGAGTACTTGTTGGTTACTCAAGTATAAGGAAAGCATACAAGTGTTGCAATATGAGGTTGAACAAAGTTGTGGAAAGCATCACTGTAACAATTGATGAAACAGGTGGACGAGAATTAAAGGAAGAAGAAAATGAATCAATGGAACAACTTAAAGAAGAAGAAGCGGAAGATGAAGAAGAAGTAGAAGGGGAAGATGAAGAGGATCAAACAGAAGTAGAAGAGAAAGTTCAACAAGTTCCTCCAAAGACACCTATCAAACGAGTACATAAGAATCATCCTTCAGATCAGATTATCAGAAACAAATATGCGCGAGTTGATACTAGAAGAAGAATTTGTTCAGTAGAACAAATGCACATAGCACTCTTATCTACAATCAAACCAAACAATTTTGAAGAGGCCAGGATGGATGAATTCTGGAATAAGACCATGGATGAAGAATTGGATCAAATAGAGAAGAATGACACTTGGTAATTGGTTCCAATACCAAAGAATAAGAATGTGATTGGCACAAAGTGGGTTTTCAGAAATAAATTGAATGAAGATGGACAGGTTACAAGGAACAAAGCTAGATTGGTATGTAAAGGATACACACAGGTTGAAGGAATCGAATTTGAAGAGACATTTTACCTAGTTTCCATAATGGAAGCAATCTGATTACTTTTAGCTTATGCATGCTCCAAGAATATTAAAGTGTATCATATGGACATGAAATCAACTTTTCTGAACGGGGAACTTGAAGAAGAAGTCTACATTGAACAACCATAAAGATTTAAGTTGTCAGAGAACACAGATTATGTGTGTAAATTGAAGAAGGCATTGTATGGTCTAAAACAGGCTCCCAGAGCATGGTACTCTAGACTGTATAAATATCTACAACATGCAGGGTTCAGAAAAGGAAGTGCAGACAACAACCTCTACATCAAGGTAACTCAAGATAGTATTTTATTAATTGAAGTTTATGTTGATGATATTATTTTTGGAAGTAATGATGACATGTTAAGCCAGAAATTTACAAAGGATGTGCATAATGAATTTGAAATGTCATTACTTGGAGAACTATCCTTCTTTATGGGTCTTTAGATATGTCAAAGCAACCAAGGAATTTGTATTTCTCAAACTAAGTATATCAGAGAAATGTTAAAGAAGTTCGGAATGAAATATTGCACACCAATTACCACTTCTATGCAAACCAGTTACAACTTGAGAAAAGATGATGATTCAAAGTATACATACTAGAGCCAATACAGGTCAATGATTGGTATCTTACTATAGGTTACACATCCAGAACATATGTAATGTAGTAGTTGGACAGGTGGCACAACTTCAAGAAACACCAAAGGAATCACATGTCTTAGCAGTGAAAAGGATTCTTAGATATCTCAAAGGAACAAAAGATTTTGGATTATGGTATCCAAAAGGAAAGGATCTATCACTTATTGCCTACACAGATGCAGATTGGGAAGGTTGCATTGATGACCGATGAAGCACCAGTGGAGCAACATTCTACTCAGGTGAGTGTTTAATATCTTGGCTAAGGAATAAACAATCATCAATATCCTTATCTATAGTCGAAGCAGAATATATTGCAGCAGCAAAATGTTGTACACATGTTCTATGGATGAAAAAAAAATTGACAGATATACAGGTTGATTATGATGAGCCCAATCCAATCTATTGTGATAATACAATCACCATTAGTATCTCAAAGAACTCGGTGATGCACTCCAAGAAAAATCACATTCTAATCAAGTATCACTTTCTACGAGAACAAGTTGCAGAAAAGAACATTAGAGTTGAATATGTGAGCACAAAAGAATAAGTGTCAGACATCTTTACAAAACCACTTCCAAGAGAAGCTTCAAGTATCTTCGCCAAAGACTCAGAGTAATTTCTACTCCAAAATGAATTCTTTTGAATGCTTATCTTATATGTCTTAGACTTACACGAGGAATCACCATAAAGAGGACAATTCAGGTTGGGAGATCATTTTCAATAAGAGTTCAATTAGGGGGAGCAGCCCTAGATGGAAAGATACATTTTCCATTGATGACAAAGGGGGAAAGATTTATCAGATGCAAAGGTAAATGCTTGGATAAAGAGCACAGAGGCATGGTTCCAGGGGGATAGATGGTCACAGGGGGAGCATGAGTGATATGACTTCAGTATTGCATCATAATGTTGGCATCAATGCCAAAGGGAGGGATTTTTTATTATTTGGGTTGGTTTTCATTGATGTCAACCCTTGAATAAATTTCGATAGAAAATTCTGGTAGCAAAAAGGTTTGGGTAATGGACCCAAGTTTGTTTGATGTATAATGGTATGAGTTTTAATATATTTTAAGGTAAGACTATTCTAGATCGATAGTACATGTCATTCCATTTCCTTTGGTATGTGGAACATCACATAACTCCTCACGGTTAGAGAGTTATGGCCATGTGAAGTTGGAGAACCCTCATGAGTCATCTAGAAGCCCCAAAAGGTCGAAGTAGTCAAAGTGGTTGCAAAGAAGAAATTATTTAAATAATAAAGTGAAGTGATGAGTGTACTATAAGTCAAAGTGGATACAAAAGAAATTATTTAAATAATAAAGTTAATCGAGAAATTACTAAGTGGAAAAGTGGTTAGAAGTGGGTTAGCCCTAAAATCAGGAAAGTGGTTTAAGATGGTTATAAGGTAACCCCTTGAGGAAGCTACATAAAAGTATAAATAAGAGGCAAGGGTCTCTCATTTTAATTACACTTGAGCATATTGAATATATAAAAGTGACTCAAGTAACCAAAGGATATCTAAGGAGAATTTCATAGGGAAGGTGAAGTAAAGAAGGCCAAAATTCAAGGGAGGATAAATTCTTTTGATGATGCATTCTAAGGTATGTTATTTACAGGTCATCTCACCATTTTTGCAATAACATTTTTTCTAGAATGATTCAGATCGTAAAATATGGAGATTGTTGAGGAAACATATCCAAGTAGTTGTGATAAAAATTCCATCTTATGGGTCGTTGTATTTTGGGAGTTACACCCCATGGAAAATAGGGCTTGTGGCTAGTCCTGAAACTAGTCTAAAACATGTGTTTCGAGTAAAAACGTCATAACTTCTTCATAACAGATACAATTTCAGTAATACCAAATGTATTGGTTATAGTATAATATTTAGTATTATGTGTACAATTTGAAAATAAATTGATAGAAGTAAATTATCGATGTCTTATTTTTATAGACAAAACTTATTATCCAATTTATATGGGGAAAATAATAGCATACATTTCTTGGCAATTCAAAGTCATAACAGGAGGGGCAATCGTGGCCTGAGTTGTTAGGCAGCGAAAGCATAAATAGAGCAAGACTAACTGACAAGAAAAAAACCGAGAACAAAAATCACACAATGAACACAATGTTTTACGTGGAAACCCACTACGGGAATAAACCATGGGGCAATGATAATCGATATTCTTATTATTCAAGGGAGAATTACAATAGACAATCACAAGCATACAACCATCCTCTCTTCTCTTCCCACACATTGTGTTACACTACATTGCTACTTTCACTCCTCACCTCTATGGGTATGCTCATATATATAGTATCTATCAAACAGTTTAGACAAACTGATTATAATATGATCCACCAATTAAAAAAAGTGTTCATTGTAGTGTGCATGCATGCACATTCTAGATTTAGTTGATGTGCATGCTACCACATGGGAAATTAGTTGGCATGTTTTCTACAATCTCCACCTTGACAACAATTTACCTGATATATCATGCCCGAATTAATTCATCACCTTTTTTGCAAGCCAAGAGAAGCCAAAAACCATCATATATCATGTAACAAAACTGGTTTCATAAACATGTCTGTAGAATTCACTTTTGTATGGACCTTTTCCAAAGCCACTCCCCCTTCATCAACAACCTATGTTACAAAATGGTATTTAATAGAAATATGCTTCGTCTTATTGTGATAAGCTAGATTTCTAGCCAAAATAATAGCACTTTGACTATCACAAAATACTTTCACCTTGTTTTGCATCCTTCCAAACTCACCCAACAAACCTTTTAACCAAGTTGCCTCATTGCATGCATGTGAAGCAACCATATATTATGCCTCAATAGTGGATAAAGAAACTATGTTTTGAAGCTTTTCCATCCAACTAAAAGGTCCTCCTACAAGAGTAAATACATATCCTGAAGTGGATCTCATTTTGTCCAAGTCACCTGCAAAATATAAATCTACATAACCACAAACTGAATCACTGGAACCATCATAGGTGATAGAATAATTACGTGTGCCTCTAAGATACTGAACCACCCATTTCACTATTGCCCAATGCTCTTTACCTGGATTTCCCATGTATCTACTGATAACGCCAACTACATGTGAAATATTTGGTCTAGTACTTACCATCACATCCATCAAACTTCCTATTGCATTAAAATATGGTACACGAGACATATAATCATTTTCTTCATCATTACTAGGACATAAACCTAAAGAAACCTTGAAATGGGAAGCCAAAGGGATATGTACGGATTTAACATTATTCATATTGAATCTCATAAGTATTTTCTCCACATACTTCTGTTGTGATAACCACAACTTACCATTTTTCCTGTCTATGTGTATCTCCATGCCTAAGATTTTTTTTGTTGCTCCTAGATCCTTCATATGGAACACCCTATCCAAATGATCATTCAACATGTTGATTTTGACCATGCTTTTGTTTTCCATAAGCATATCATCAACATATAACACCAAAATAATGAATATGTCATTTTTCAACTTTTTAAAGTAAACACAGTGATCATATTCACTTCTTTTAAAATTTAGGCTCACCATGAAGGAATCAAACTTCTTGTACCATTTTCTAGGAGACTGCCTCGAGACATACAATGAATTCTTGAGTTTGCAAACAAACCTCTTATTTCAATCCTAAACAAACCCTTCTAGTTGTTCCATATATATATATATATATATATATATATATATATATATATATATCCTCATCCAAATATCCATGTAGAAACAGTGTTTTAACATCTAGCTGCTCTAACTCAATATCAAGTAAATCAACTAGTGCTAACACAACATGAATTGAAACAAGCTTCACAACTGGTGAAAAATTTTCATGAAAAGCAATACCTTCCTTTTGAGAATACCCTTTTGATACTAGTCTTGATTTATACCTTTCAACTTTATCATCAACACCTTTTTTCAGTTTGTAGACCCACTTGCAGCCGACAATCTTCATGTCCTTTGGAAGCTCTACAAAGTCCCATGTTTTATTCCTTTCTAAGTTATCCATTTATTCTTTCATAGATTATTTTCATTGAGCACTTTCATATACCTTAATTGCTTTGTGATAACAACTAGGTTCTCCATCAATAGAAACCAAATCCACAAATGAAACATAATCATTATAAGTTATAGGAGGATTCCTGACCCGTGTATATCTCCTTAGAGATGGTTGAGACATATCCTCAGTTTCATGGATATTTTTTGCATCTTCATCTTCATCTTCTTCTTCTTCTTATGGAACTTCTTCATGCTCCTCCCTTTTTTAATATGGTTGAGTCTCCAACTGAATTTTTTGAACTTGCGGTACCTACTCTTGTCTCACTTCAACATCTACCAATTCTAATTTAAGAGTGAGGATTCATCAAATACTACATATCTGCTTATGATGATTTTGTGGGAAGTAGGATCCCATAATCTGTACCTCTTAACTTGATCACCATAACCAACAAAGACATATCTCTTTGATCTAGGATCTAACTTAGAACGTTGATCTTTAGAAATAATAGCATAAGAGTCACAACCAAATATTCTCACATTTGAACAATCACATGAATGACCTGTCCATACCTCTTCTGGAATATTACAGTTTATTTCAGTTGATGGTGGCCGATTTATTATAAGCATGTTGTAAGAACTACTTCTTCCCACAATTCATGCTACAACTTGGAATTACTGAGCATGCGCCTTGCTCTCTCTAGAAGAGTCATATTCATGCATTCAACAACACCATTTTGTTGAGGAGTATAAACCGTGGTATTATGTCTTTTGATCCCAGCTTCCTTGCAATATTTTTCAAATTCCTCAGATGTGAACTCACCTCCATTATGTTTTCTTAAAAACTTGATTGGCCCATAAGTGCTCTTTTCCACCAAAGCTCTGAAATTCTTAAAAGTGTTAAATACAACAACTTTTCTTTTAAGTAAATTGAATCAAACCTTTCTAGATTAATCATCTATAAATGTCACAAAATATGAAAATCCTCCAAAAAGAAATTGTAGGGGATGGTCCCCAAACATAAGAATGAATGTAATCAAGGATACCTTTGCTTACATGTCTTCCTGTTTTAAACTTTTATCTACATTGTTTTCCAAAAACACAATACTTGCAGAAATTCAAATTCAAAAACTTTAAACTTGGAAGTGATTTATGATCAACCAATGCCCTAATCCCTTTCTCACTCATATGACTTGAACATTGATGTCATAAACAAATAAAGTCACTTGCACCTTCAAATTCTACCACTGCTTGATTTATTTATTCCCT
Source organism: Picea engelmannii (assembly GCA_009831015.1). NCBI lineage: Eukaryota > Viridiplantae > Streptophyta > Pinopsida > Pinales > Pinaceae > Picea > Picea engelmannii. The sequence continues at coordinate 63,972 of ML777514.1, forward strand.
TCCTTCAAGCTGATAAAGGTTCTCGGTCCTCTTTGCCTTCATGACTACTAAGATTCCTTTGGACACCTTCAATACTCCACCTTGAGATGTACACATGTAACCAACATAATCTAGTACTCCTAAAGATATCAATTTATTTCTAAGTTTGGGTGCATGCCTTACATTTGTTAATGTTCTTATAGTACCATCATGCATTTTAATCTGAACGCTCCCAACCCTGAAAATTTTACAAGAAAAATCACATCCCATAAAAACAACACCATCATCAATAGATTGGTAAGTTGAGAACTAATTTCTATGAATACACATGTGGCTAGACACACTAGAATCTAGCAACCAATGTTGATGTTGATGTGAAACATCACAAGTAGAAAATACCTCATCAACCATGCCTGAACCTGAACCTGAACTTGTTTAAGCTAAATTAGCTTCCTCTCCTCATTTCCTCAAACAACAGAGCTCCCACAACAATATCATAATCAATGACATATATTGTTCTAAACCCCATATATGTGATTCTATGATCCCAAGACTCGGGAAATGAACACAGTAGCGTAACTTCCTTGTCCTCATCTTCATACTTTAATTCCATACTAGATAATTCACAAATCAGAGTATTGAAAACATTTAAGTGATCAACAATTTGTGTACCTTCTTTCATCTGTAAGTTATACAATTGTCTCTTCAAGAAGATTTTGTTCATCAAGGACTTTGTCATATACAAAATTTCCACTCTATTCCACAAACTTGTTGTTGTCTCCTCTCCATCGATGTTAAAGAACACTTCATCTGCCAGACACAAATGAATGGTATCGAGGGCTCTTACATCTAGATCTTCACAGTCCTTGTCTATCATGCTTGTCGGTTTCTTTGCCTTTCCCGTCAACGCCTTTTGCAATCCTTGTTGCACAAGCAAATCCCACATCTTGAGCTTCCATAACTCAAAGTTATTCTTACCATTGAATTTCTCCACCTCAAACTTAGAATTTTGCACTTTCACCATTAACACAAACCGCCCAAAAAAACCACAGCTTATAATAAACCAAGCTCTTAAAGTTCAAGGATAAACTAAAAGAAAGTTTAAGCTCCAAAAATATATTTAAAAAATATATATATCTCAAAAAACCCTTTTTTTAAAAACATTCACCTTAAAGCATTCTCCACCCCACCTTTAATTAAAACATCCTCTCACTTTCTTTAATAAAGGCAATCCACTTATTTAAACAAGGGTTGCATGGCAGCTTAGTCCCTGCCAAGTAGATTTGGAAATGGAGATGATAGCTGACACCCTATAATTATTGATGATGATGATTACTACGAAACATGAACAATATGTTAACTAGGGGCTAGTTTCATAGTCTTAAAAGAAATCAATTTGTAAAGATTTTAATGAAAAAAATTAACACTAATAGCTATACCGTCAAAAAGATTGGAATTCAAAGAATTTGACCTAGACTCACAAGGAATGGAGGAAGACGTGCTGCTCCATGACACTTAGTTTATAGATTTGTCATATGCCTTATTGGCCACAATCTTTGGCCACATTTTTACTTTAATGTGGATGTTGTATAGTTTTGGGATAAACCTAAATTTCCTTCCAATTAAGTTAAGCTAGTCAAATGCAAATTGCATTTTTAAAATATTCAATTTTTTTTTTTGAAAATAAACCTTTCAAATTTAATAATATTTATTTTTATATAATATTTATTATATTACATAATAAATATAATCTAAATAATATATTAGATAATAAATATAACATAAATATAATAATAAATAATATATTAGATAATAAATATAATATAAATATAATAATGCATAATAATAAATACATAGTA
>ML777514.1:74579-125161 GCA_009831015.1 Picea engelmannii
AATAAACATCTTGTGTTTAGTAAAGTAAGATTTCTATTATACTTATCTCTCATGGAAACTCAATTTCAACTAAATTATGAGTCTTGTGTATGTGATAACTGAAACATAGTTACAATTGGAAAATAGACTTTAGTTTATAGCAAGTTTTCATGATTTCCAACTAGAAGTTCTGATCAAAATCTCATCAATCTCAAAATTATATATCAAACCTCTATTAATCTACTCTTTGAACGGTTAAGCCCAAATGGATATATCTTCTTTTTGTATTGCATAAAAGGACATGAATCTCTAGTCAAAATTCCATGTTTGTAAATATTGTACTAGAATACATTTCTAGAAGCATGTGATGTGATCGTTAATATTTTTTTTGTAAGCACATTGGAAAAAAAATCTATTGATCTAGCAAAATATCATACAAGCAAAAATTCTTTGTTGTTGGCCTGCCACTAGGGAAGCTAGGCCACTAGCAAAGGTAAAGGTCCTCCATCCAAACGGTTTTTCCAATGTTTTTAAACAAGGTCTGAAGATCAAAAAAAGCAAAAAAAACTTCTTACATATAACTTGTTACTGGCTCTTGGCTTAGATCATCTATGATAATTCCTAAAAAAACATAAAAATTGTTTGTGGCTCAATGACCTGGCGGCATCACCGACCGATCCTGAGTTTTCTACGAGGTGAGTTTGTAGTACTTCTCAGGGCTGAAGTCGTCACCATAGTGCTCGACAAGGGTAGGCGAGATAGAACTTCATACATCATCAAATGAAGGCCATCTAGCTGAAGTTGCATTGTATTATGGGCCTCCTCCCTGGTCTGAAGCATCTAGACCAAGAGATATTTTATGTGCCAATAAGCTCTATTTTATTCCAATACTTTGTCTCCCTATCCCGAGTTGTCCCTACATCCAGAATCCATCGAATTGTTGAATCTACCACCTCTTGATCAATGTTCATGGTTCTCTCATGGTGAGCTCTTGTCGTTGCTTCATCCACATGATCTTGGAAACGTGAAGGAATGAAAATAAAGAAGGTAGTTTTTGCATTAAAGGCTTTGCGTTGCACCCTTGAAGTCGAGGCATCGTTACCAGGAAAACAAGTCGAAGGCCCTGTTGGCGAATGGCCACCTCAACGATATCCTCTTTGGTACCCCTATCGCAGAGCCATAGCTTCTCAGACATCCAAATGAGGCCAACACCTAGAACATTCAATCTAAGGGAGGGTCTCTACCCCCCGTTCCCATTTGATGGCCTAATGATTCTCCATTAAACTCCTCGAATGGAGTTGTTGATGAGCTTGCCACCCTTTAGACTTAGCAAGACGATTGTAGCGCATAACTTTTGTCATGAAGCCAAGAGTGATAGTTCCTTTTACCAGTTGGATTTTACCCATAATAAATGGCATTAATATCTATTACTATAGATGGAGTGTTGGAAATCCTCCTCCACATGTTGCTTGGTTACGGTGCCATGTGAATAAACTGAGTGTATGTGTGTGTAAGCTTGGGTTGGGAGGTCATTTCCTCTCAACCTTTAATCACTCCTACGGATGTATCATCTCCTTGCCACCGATTAAAATGCATATTACTCCTGGCATTATTGTCTTTTACTTCCTCGGGGACAGGGTCATTTGCATGTCATCTCACTAGCTTGTCACTTGGGGAAAGGCACATCCTTATAGCAGTCATAATTGTCGACTTATATATGCCATTCCCCTGATCTGGCTCTAGTTGGTCCTGTGATTAATTTCCTCTCCACCCAACGTCCTTTCAGCCTCGAGGTGTAGATTCTCATCGGTTCCTACCCCTGATACCCCATGCGGGTGGTTCCAGTATTTCCTTGCTAGTGATATACAATCCATTTCCAGTCTGTCTATTTTATTTAGGTCCCAGGCCTCCTCCCACTTGTCACTTTTTAGTTGAACCCCCTCATTAGCTAGTCAATCTACAAACTTGTTTGTTGTCCTCTTCACATAGCTTGGAATGATAACAGGGATGTTTCTCATTACATTTTCCACTCTTTCGAATGAAATTTCGAGACTCCAACTGAAAGCGATCTTCAATATCGACGACCCATGTTGAATAAGCTTGATCATATTGACTATCAAAAGGGAGTCACCCTCCACTATCATTTTATTGTAGTCGTTCTGCTTTGTTATATTGATCCCTTCTTCCATAGCTAAGAGCTTTGTTATGTTATTACTTGTGTGGCCGACCTTTCTTGCGTAGGTTCTGATGATCCCTCCTAAGTTATCATGAAAAATTCCTCCCAAACCCGCATTTCTTGGGTTTACTTTTGAAGCCCTGTCGAAGTTAATTTTAAGAAATTCGTGGGGAGGTGGCGACCAGATTGAAGGAACCAAGACCTTTGCATTCGTTGAGATCTAGAAAATTAGAGCCGAGGTACTCTTCAATGCTAGAGCTTTGAGAATATTTATCTTGTATCAGTTCGCCTTTCAATCCTCTTCCTTCCATGGTTGAGTGTGTTGAAATAATGTAACTGCAAAGAGTATTCTTATTATTATTGATATATTATTTCTAGGATTAATCCCCATTGTGGATTAATCATGTCGGTAATTGTATTAAGACCAAATCCCCTTTTGCGGATTGGTCAACAGACAATTGTAATAGGAAGAATAAGAAGTCAGCCCCAGCAGTTATTATTGAGACCCGGAAATATAATAAAGGTGGGTTTACCCACCCAGAGTGAGAAGTCGGCCCTGCCAGTGAAGACCCTTCACACGTGCCAGACTTGTGTGTATAGAGAGGCTAGTGCCTCACTTTAACACACAACACACTTGCTCATTTTTTAAGAGGCAAGCTGCAACTTACCAGTTGGAGAGAGGGAGAAGAGTGGCACATCTTTTGGAGAGGACTATATGTATTGGTTTGAGTTATCTCTTGACATTGTATTAGCAATTTATGATAAGGAATTTTTTTCTGGGTTTTCTTCCCCTAGAGGGTTTCCCAGGATAAATGTTGTGTCTCTTGTGAATGTGTATTTCTCAGTGATCTTGTTCTTATGTTGCTCTTATCTATTGAAATGCAAAGAACTATAATAATGGCATAAACATTAACAGAGTGACTATTGTTTCCTTCCTAGATTTGATTGTTTTGGTCCATACCTCTTCTAGAGGTTACATATCATTTCTAAATATTCTCATGTTGCACTCTTTCTAGGTTTCCCATAACAAGAATATTGGGAGCAGTTGCAAGAGGCGATTGACTATGGTGTTAGGAGTGATAGAATAGAGTTGTTCTTCGATGGAGGAAAAAATAGAATGATGGTTGCGACCCATTCTTCGGAAGAGGACTCCACTATGGTCCCATATATATTCCACAAAAGGATGGGAGTTAAAAAGATGCTTGATGGATTCTTCCTGGGAGAGGAAAAATGGGCATCTTGATGGTCATGTGAATCCTCATTTTTAGAGGTTATCCCAAGTAAGTGTTTTGTTTTGAGTCAGCAGCCACAAGAATATTGAAACTTTTGGCCACAAATTATGATGCCATATCCGCAGCCAAATTTTCGATTTGGGGATATTTTGGTAGCTTACTACAAGCATATAAGCCTCTTTCACTGTGAAGGATCCCTTCGTTGAACAACCCCAGCGGAGCCTATCGGCCTCATTGTTAACTTGAATTCTCCTGCTAGTTAATTCCTTCTAAAATCGAGCTACCATAACTTGGTCCTATGCACCTTCCTATCCTTCCTTGGGAATCCAGTTGCACCATCTATGATGGGTCTCTTCCTGGGCCCAATAATGTGTGACTCTAATTTTTCCTTGGCTTCACATTGCTTCCTTTATTCTTGTGATTTGTGCTTGGTCCGACTATTTCATCATTTATTTCCATGCATCTTCCTAGATGAAAGCCCCCTTCTCGTTCCTTATTTCCCAAAAAGAAAATTGTTGGATCAGGGATTTGTTTTTCCAAGCCATGTTCCAAATGTTAGAGTGACTTGGGGAACTTTGCATTCGAATTAGGCTTCCTTCATTTTATTCTCTAGAATATTTCACCTTCCATAGATGATCCCACTGATATTTTTGATTAGTAAGAGAGCGCCACCATAACTTCACTCCTATAACTTTACCCATTAATTAGGGGTCTCAGATACCCAAACCTACTGCTAACTTTGGCTTGCAAATGGAGTTCCATGAAACTAGGGCCCATTTTTTTCTTTCTTTGGTACCTCCCCAAAGGAAGGATCTTTAAATGTTTCTCATCAATTTAAGAATAATTTTAAGATTTTTTAGGATGAAGAATAGGGGTCAGTACTAGGACGGATAACACCCACTTCAAGTAATTCTTGCACGATTTTCTCAATTTTATTCTTCTAGGAAAAGGGATGACGATAAGGGTGAACATTGGGAGGGAGACTGTCAAGGATAAGTCGAATGGAATGATCATGAACACCACGGAAAATGGGAAGTCACTGGGGAGTAGAAAAAACATCTTGGTGTTTGGATATAAGAGAATGGAGGTATGGATGCACAGAGGGTGTCTTAACTGCTTGAATAGAATGGAGTTGGGAGATAATACCTGGATGACCTTTTTTTAGAAGCTTTTCCATGCAATGGGAACTGATGATCTCAAGGGAACATGTGGCGATGCCTTAGAAGCGATACAATTTTCCCTCCTCTTGGAATTTCCTAGTTAATTCCTTAAAATCCATGAGAATGGGGCCCAAACTGCGTAACCATTCAACACCTAGAACAATGTCACAACTGTCCATATCGATGGAAAACATATGATATTTTAGGTGGTACTTCCCAATTTGAAGACGTACATTTTCACAACACCCACCACATTTCATGGAACCTCCATTAGCTATCATGATTTGAAAATTGTTGACAGCATGAATATAGCAATTAATTTTCTCGGAAATGCGACGGTGAATAAAATTGTGGGTGCTTCCACTGTCAATAGGGATGATGAATTTCCTATGCTTGATATAGCTAATGATCTTGAAGGTTTGAGGAGCAGAGAATCATGTGAGGGCATGTAATGAAATCAGTGGTTCAACTTATGGTGAGTCAGCAGGCAGATTAGTAGCATCGGGAATGGGTAGCTCTTCAACAAGGGGAACTTCATCTTCCTCTTCAGCAACATCCTTTGAAATGGCCATAAAAATATTTTGTTCCTTACACTTGTGCCCAGGAAAATATTTGTCATCACAATTATAGTAAATACCTTTGAGTTGGTGTTCATCCATTTCTTCCTGTGTTAAATTTTGGACCTTGAGAGGAGTGCCCTGAGGCGCAGGTGGGTTGGGTATAATGCAGGGAACCAAAAGTGTGTTTTCTGATCTCGACCAAAATGACTTGTTGTGCCTCCTTTGAATGCTTAGTGGATTCCAACCAATTCGAGGGGTGAGCCATAACGACCTAGGTGGGAATTTCATCCTTGAGGCCACTGATAAAGCATTCCCTGAAGAAAGTGTTTGTCATGCCCTGTGTTTGGAAGCCAAGTGCTCAAAGGAAGAAAAAAAATATTCTATTGTGCAGGACTATTTTAGCTTGGCCAGATGTCCTAAATGGTGGGTATTTGTGTCAAAGCATTCATACATCTTAGCAACAAGTTGTGACCAAGAAACATACACTTGTCTTGCATTGCTACGTCGTTGACACGATTTCCATCTTTCCGGATCCAAATAGATAATTCCATAACAAATCTTGGTTAACTCGTCAGTGATACCATGTAGGGAGAAAAAATGTTCCATTTGAGTAACCCAGGCTTGTGGATCTGAGCCATAAAATTTGTTGACCTGGACTCTAGGATTACGTGGGTCACAAAGTAGGTAGTTGGAATGAGAGGGGAGAGGTTGATTGGAGTCAACACCTTCAGTATAGAGAGGGGGGTTAGAGGAGGATGTATCCTGGAATTTGGTCATGAATTGGTGGAGTGTGGAATGGACTACATTAATTTGGCCACCTGGTCGGTATTTGACTTCACTAATGGTGTTATGGAGTTGGTCTTGGATAATGTTTGTTTTTGCATGAATGGCCAAAATGTCCTTGTTTACTCTGTCCTAAAGGGAAACTAGATCAATACTTAGTTTCTGATTGGTTTCTTCTTGGCAGGTGGGAGCCATGATGGAAAGCGGGGTGGGTCCACGAGGTTAAATAAAGAGTTGAAAATGATAGGTATGAAAACGATCAAGGTGAAAAGGGGAATCCAATGAGATAGTTCCCTAATAAGGGATCCAGAAGGGGAGCAAGACCATAGGAAAAAAAAAGGCTGAAAAAATATAGGTAGCACTGCGATTGGGAAGAAAAGAGGAATGCAATGGGATAGGTCTCAAATAAGAGTGTGGGAAAATCCTGCGGAATTATACTCCGGTTTGAATAATATTGCAGTGTTGAAAGGCCCAAATTCTTAACTGGAAAAAATGTGCAGTAATTTCGCAACCAGAATGTAGAAGGTAAAGTTGCATGGCAATAGATCTTGTCTATTATGTTTTTATTTTTGTCCCAACCGTTATGGTATTCAGGGTTTATACAAAAAATGGTTTTCCCTATGCTATAGCTCTCTGATATACATGTGAGGTCCAACAGTAGTACTCGACCCAATATCACAAGGCACCAACTAAGGAGGCTAGATTGTGCCGTTAGTCATACTACCTGACTACCTAGGTGCTAGAGAGTATCTTCTCGAGTGTTGTTCTTGGTGGCACTATAACAGTCAAGAGACTGATTGGTTTATCTACAGCGGGCTTCATGATATCTAGTCTGATCTATATACAGATGTTGTCTGATGCGCTACCACTCGAAGGGGTATCGACAAGGGTTACAAGGGTGGCCAACAATGTGTGTTTAAGTACCACTTGTAGTTCCTGCGTGTATGCTTTCCTGACCATGGATTTATGCATTAAACGACAAATATTTGTAGCTTTAAGATGCCAGAATATGTCTCTACCCTAGAAAAAAAAATAACCCACAATTTTCTGCCAAGGAAAGTGCTATGATACCACTTGTAAGGTACTAGATCTATTATAATAGAAAAAAAACATAAATACTTCAGAGAATAACAATGAAACAACATAGTATATGAAACCACAACACCAAAATAATATCTTTATTGATAGGAAACAATGTTCACTTTCCTCTTCGAGGGGGCAACCTCTAGCAGAGCAACGCTCTATTACAATGGTTCTCTTGATAATACTTCTCATTCCCTTGAATCCTATTTATACTAAATTTATCTACCAAAAGAACAATCCAGAGGAAGATCTTCTAGAAGCAGAAGCTTCTATTAGGTCTTCTTACATTTGACTTATTCTTCCTTATTACTAGGCCTTATTAACATCATCCTTTATGACATGGAAAATATATTATTCTACCTACATGAGGGGTTAGGAAGGTTAGGTCCCTAACAGGGAGAAGGTAGTTGAAGGAGAGTCGCTCACCAGGATGGAGAAGAACGTTGTTGAGATCAAGGACATAATCCACTTAATCCAGTGTGGGGAGAAACTAAAGGCATGAACGATACTAGAGATGTAGTCCCAACTAAGGTTGTCATAAGCTTTGGCCAAATCCAATTTGATCAGCAAGATAGGCTTCCGAGAATGTTTTAAAGAGTGGATGTGTTCTTGAACCAAAATTATGTTTTCCAAGATATGATGGCCTTCCACAAACACTGATTGTTCTTGAGATATTAAAATATGGAGGAGAGGCTTCAAATGGTTGGCTATAACTTTATATATGACTTTGTAGATAACATTACACAAGGCTATAGGTACGAACTTGCTAGTGTCTTCCACCTTATCCTTTTTGGGGATCAGAGTTAAGAAAGTTGACTTAAATGTAGGGAGGACCTTAAGAAATTTTCTTGAGTCTTTGACTGCTTCCCATATATTCTATTTTATCATAGGCCAACAAGCATGAAAAAATTCAGTTGTAAAAATATATGGGCCTAGACATTTACCTTTGGTGATTTCCATGATTTCTTGTTTGACCTCTTCCATTGATATTTCTCTCATCAGAGCTTCATTATGTTCCTCGGTCACCAGTTGAGGTATATGTTTGGTTATCTTGTTGATTGTTGATTTCCTATTCTCTTGGGGTTCTTTCATCATGGCACTGTAGTAATGAACTAACTCTATTTCTATTTCTTTTTGATAGCAAAGTTTCTTCCCTTGAGCATATATGATCAAGTTAATTATATTTGAGTTTCAGCGTTAGAGCACAGAGTTGTGGAATAATTTTGCATTTTTTCCCCTTCTTTTTGTTGATGTTTGGACAACATCAAGAAGACATTCTCTTAGATTAATAATTAATAATATAATTATTGATTATTAAATACTATATATAATAAGTAAATGATAATAATATATAGTTATTGATTATCCAAGGGATGCATCCTTTCATGGATGGTCGCCATATGTTCCCTATACGTGGAACACTCATCATTGTAATAATATATCGATGATATCTCATCTCATATGAAGAAAAAAAACATGGTATCAGAGCAGGATTGGGTTTGACTCCCTCGCAGGAGGACCCAGGAGTGTGTTTTTCCATCAGTTCTGTAGAGAGTGGAATTATAGTAGAATTAAACATAAAGAAGGATTATTTACAAGATCATGATGGTTGATGGGGGTTCCAAAGTTGCAGATCTTGACCAAATTGGGTCTTTGGGCATGTTGGGTACTATAACTTGGGATATCTTCAAGAGGTTTCATTGGTAGAAATGGATTGGAACCCGATACACTGTCTGGATCGACAAACAAGTTTATGTCATTATTACAAGAGAGGAATATTCAATGAAACCCAGAAGGAATACTCATATTTAAGGGTAAATAGCTGATGAAAGTTGCAATTTACAAAGCATTGGAGAACTTTTACAACTAGTAAATCTTTGCCAACGATTTACAAAAAGAGTGGTTCCGTGATATTTTGCAACGAGATTAGGATTTGATTGCTTCGATATTTTGAATTTAAAAACAAGATATCAACTCCTGATAAAAAATTTGAGGATCGTAAAGAACATCATGGGAACCTCTGTCGGATTGATCCTTTGTCGAAATGCTCGTTGACTATAGAATAGGAAATTTTCCTATCATTTAAATGGTTGTGATGGCAGAATTGACATCCTTGGGCATGACATCTCTGCATTACATCATACAACAAGCCATGTATTTTTTGTGTCAAGGATCGAACATAGCCATGATGGAGGATGACTTGAATGCATTGTTTGTAATTTCTACCATAGAACATTGCTCATGGTAGGTATTTTTTTAGAAAGCATAAGACGAAAGCATAAAGTGGATTCGTGGATATGGGACCATTTTTTTTTCGAACTCCATTACATTGACATTCAAGGAACCATCTAATCGGAGGGACACAGTCAATGAAGAAATGACCTACAAAACCACTTAAAATGACCCTCAGAATGGTCACTAAATTGAAGATTCTACCTCACTTTTAAAGCAGAAAAGAACATAAATAAAATAAGGTTAACATTGACCATTCAAGACACAGATAACTGAACAGAACTTTTATGGTTTTTGAAGTACCTGTGAGACAAGTCGGTTCAGATTTGTGTATGTGGGATACTCAGTGTCCAAAGAATGATGAAAAAAATCGTAAATTGCTTCATTATCGAGGAGAACGGCCACATTAGTGTGTTCCAAGAGAGAGTGGAGGAGATAGTGCCACAGAGAGTAGACCCAAAGGAGGGCAGTGGTTGTCAAAGTAGAGAAGCTACTCTCAGTATCAGTGTTTAACAGTTATAGAGTCCCAGAGGGAGTAGTTGTAGAATCCTAGAGGGAGTAGCTGCAAAGACAGTGGAGGACCTACTCTCAGATCAAAGAGCGAGGTAATGCTTTATAGTAAGCACCCTAATCCAACTCATGATTTGAGAAGACTAAATTGTAGCAGATAAAGTGTACCAGTGTGGTACATTTGGATATGTCTCAGGAGATGAAGAAATGCTACAAAGATATATAGTTCTGACTAGGTAGAGAGTGCATTTGATAGAAAGTGAACTAGAGGGCGTTTCTTCAGCTTGAGATCAGTCAGGATTCATGGAAGCGGACTTCTATAGCACTCAGTACTACAGAATCGTAGCCAATTATGCAATTCATGGAAGCAGTGAGGTTTCATAGGCTTCTCATAGAATTTCATCTAAGACATGGTGTAGATGAAGCAGCGAGGATTCAACACACAGATGAGCAAGATGGTGTATACTTAATCCCAATGTGCCTCAGATGGTTAGATGAACAAACCAAGACATTGGTTTCACAAGGAAACCTTGATATGTCTTGTGAGACATTGAGTCCATGAGAGAACCTCGATATGTATTAGAGATTGGTTTCATGAGGAAACCTTTATATGTCAAATATGGTCCAAGATGACATTCCCTTTCAGAGGGAGACAGTTGAGTTAATTGATCCCATTGATCTTGTAGCTCCAGTTAATGGTCCCATAGATATTGCAGTAGGTCGGAAGAGACTTGTATGGGCTCGTCAGACTCTACAGGAGGAAGAAGGACATGAAACTCCTCATGGTACCTTCTAAGAGAGAAAGATATCTCAGAGATATTTGTGCTATGTTGCATCTATGAGCCACATCATTGATTATAAGCCTTCTTGTTATGAGGAGGCATCTAGTCAGCCAGTATGGAGAGATGCCATGTTGAAGGAGTATCAATCCATCATGAAGAATTGTGTGTGGGATATTGTTCCGAGACCCGAGGGGAAGTCTGTAGTGACCTCCAAATGGATATATAAGATAAAAAACGTAGTTGACGAGAGCATCGAGAAACATAAAATGATATTTGTTGCTAGAGGATTCTCTTAGGTGGAGGGAATAGATTATGAGGAAACATTTTCTCATGTTGCTCGATACACTTCTATCTGAATGATTATTGCTCCTGCAGAATCCATGGGTTGGAGAGTACATCAGATGGATGTAAATACAACCTTTCTTAATGGAGATATTGAGGAATAAGTATACATCGAGCAGCCATATGGTTTTGTCATACATGAGAAATAGTCTCCTATGTGCAGGTTGAAGAAGGCCTTGTATGGACTCAAGAAGGCACCTTGAGCTTGGTATGCGAGGATTGATGGACACTTGATGAGTTTGGGATTTAGAAAAAGTGTTTTTGATCCCATCATGTACTACAAGAATAATAATTGTGAGTCCAAATTTTGGTCCTCTATGTTGATGATTTATTCCACACCAGTATAGAGAGCCTTATTGTTGAATGCAAGTATGTGTTGGCCTCTGAGTTTGAAATGAAGGACCTTTGTATGATGCACTAATTCTTGGGACTAGAGGTGTGGTAGAGAGTTGATGAGATCTTCCTGAGTCAAGGGAAGTACACAATTGATATATTTAATAAGTTTTGGATGTTGAACTTGAATCTCGTGGCTACACCAATGGTGACAAGTCTAAAGAAAGTAAGTGTGTCTTCTTCTGATTCTGATGAAATTGATCCAACTCTATACAGATAGATGATTGGATCACTAATGTATATGGTTAACACTAGAAGAGATATTTGTTATGTAGTGAGTACACTTAGCCAGTTTATGAGTCATTGGAGACAGACACATTGGATTGTTGCGAAGCATGTGTTGAGATACCTCTAAGAAAAAATTGGACATGTTCTGAGATATAATTCTAGTATTGACATGAGATTGTGGGGATATATTGACTCTGATTGGGTAGGGAGCACAGTGGACTGGAAGAGAACCTATGGGTGTTGCTTCAATTTGGGATTTGCCATGGTTTCCTAGTGTAGCAGGAAACAGACTTCTATGGCCTTGAGAACTACAGAATCATAGTATATTGCATTGAGTGAGGCAGTCTGCAAAGCAATGTGGCTTCACAAGATCCTTTCAGATTTATTTGGACATGTGATAGATTCCACTGTTATTCCAAGACATGGTGCAAAGGAAGTATTGGTGCAGTATCTTCCTACAGATGAGAAGGTTGTTGATGTTCTTACCAAACCAAGACAAAGTTCGAGTACTTTCATGATAGACTTGGCATGGAAAAGAATGCCTCCCTCAGTGAGAGGGAGTGTTGATGTTTGCAACTTCCTAAGAAATTCTCAAGATCGTACTCCTTTGTAACTGAGTTGATTTGATCTGTGAGGACACTTATCCAAGAAGGGATAAATGTGTTGGTCTATGAGGACACTTATCTGTGAAGGGATAAGTGCGTTGATCTATGAGGACACGTATCCAAGAAGGGATAGCCCAACGTCCCTTGTGGAGATCACATAAGGACATGTCCCATGTGGAGATCACGTGAGGACACACCCCTTGTGGAGAGCACATGAGGACATGTCAAAGGAGTTTACCTTGACGTCGCACACTATGGGGATTTGACCCTAATGTTTCTAGAGGGAGTAGCCTCTAGAATTCCAGATGGGAGTTCCATGTGTGACATACCTTTGCTACTACAATGGTTGTATACCAGTGGTGGAGATTGTGTGTCTCTGGACAGTAGTTGTGTACTACTACAGTGATTGTGTACCACTGGCAGTGACTGTGTGTCACTAGACAGTAGTTGTGTGCTACTAGTAGTGGTTGTGTACCATTAGATAGTAGTTGTGTACTATTGTGGAAAGATACCTTCCTAGATAAGAGGGAGTGTTGATGTTTCATCATCAGGCAGACCTTCTCCTAGATTGGGATGTAGACCAAGGGAGATAGGATACATTTATCATAAATGTGCACTTGTGGTAAATGGGCCCAGGTGTAGTCCTTCTTTGATCATGACAAGGAATAATATGGACTCGAGGTGCTTGAAGAGATTTCCAAGTGTCAGTTAGCATCAGGCTAACATTCACTCACAGGTGTGTACCTGTGGTGAAAGATCCCGATGTGGTGTTTGTCCTAGTCATGGTGATTTGACAAGGAATGATAAAGACTCAAGATGCTATATGCTATTACATGTGAACCCAAAGTGACACTAATCCAATAGAGATTCAATTGGCTCAGAGGGAGAGCCGCAGAAGGAGTTTCTCCTCGGTTCAGGTGGGAGAGAAATGTCTCCCAAGACTTACAAACAAGTGTCATGAGTCTAGGGTGAAGTTTGTATACTTCAGAGACAAGCTTGGCATGATGCAGAATGTCTCCCTCGTTGAGAGAGAGTGTTGATGTTTGTACAAAATTGGGAAGACATTCTCTTAGATTAATAATTAATAATATAATTATTGATTATTAAATACTATATATAATAAGTAAATACTAATAATAAATAGTTATTGATTATCTAAGGGACGCATCCTTTCATGGATGGTCACCATATGTTCCATATATATGGAATACCCATCATTGTAATAAGATATTGATCACATCTCATCTCATATGAAGAAAAACAACACTTTTAACCATTGAACTCTATATTTTTTTCACCACAACTGCTCCTCTTGTTTCTCTCAAATAGAGATTTGAGCTCTTAGTTTAGTTTCCTCCTCTATGAGTTCATCTGTTCAGCCATTTGTTATCGTACTTTGTTTAATATGTTTCATCTTCTCCATAAGTTAGCTCTTGTCCAGAAAGATATTTCCAAATTCTTCTTTGCTCCATTTTTTAAGATGTTGTTTTATATTCCTCAAACGCTATTGTAGGCGATACATTGGTAATTTCGTTGGTATAACCGTCTCTCTCCACCATATTACAAATCCCTCTTCTAAGGATTGATTTTTCAGCCAAAATTATTCAAATCGGAAGGGTTAATTCTTGGGACTAGCTTGGATATTAATGGTAAGGCCAACAGGATAGTGGTCAAAGCCCTGAAAGGGAAGAATTTGTTGGACAAATTGTCATTCATGTCAAAAGTATATCAATCAGCAGAAGATGTCAATAGTCGATGTGATGAGACGAGAGAACAGTATGAAGGTCAAAGATCATAAGGAAGAGCGCATTGCACAATATATTAGGTAGCAGAAGAAATTCGTGATTATTGTTGATCACGACAGGATCAAAAATGTTCCTATGATAAAATCTCAGGAGGGTTAGAAATCGCAGAGATCAAAACTCAAAAGGAAAAATATAGCCTCAGCAATCGTCTGATCAAGAGGTTGACCATTGAAATATTGTGACCATCGCATCTGCAAGCCATCAACAACAAGAATGAATTGTGGTGAGAGAAAGCAGAATTAAACCACTTACTAGTTACATACCCACAAACATTCTAGATCGTCAGATCACATAGTTTCAATGATCTACGACATCAGTTTATCCAACTAACGACCAGTTTAAGTCATATTAAATCATGATCGTCAGATGCCCAATTGCAAAATCTACGGCAGGGATAGATTGCGGAGATTGAAAGGAAAATTAAATCACTCATAAATTGTATTTATGTAATCATCGTTGACCGATGATCTGCTTCGAGAATCTCAACAATCATCGGATCATCTCAAAGTGGAAGGACAGGATAAATCTACAAGAGTTGCATTACATAATAGATCAAATTGTTGATCTAAAGAACCTGGTCAATGAACTGAATTCACTTCGGGTATAAAGAAGCAAGGAACTTACGCCCCATTGATTTGAGATTTGAAATACCCAGAGCCTAGAAATCTGAAGTGAATAAGGATCGTCAGATTTAGAGGACATACGAGGACCGTTGGATCATGATTTTTAGTTAGCATACCACGTCAACAAGATCGTGTAGGAGATCCATGTCACCAAACCTCGTCAGCAAGTAAACATGGCATAATCAAACACTGACAAGTGTCAAGTTGATTCGGCATTTCAAGTACATGCAAATCATAAATATGAGTGGCATGTGGAAGATACTCGGCTCGTGACACGTCATCCAATGATATAAGCAGTTACGTCACTCTAGGAGTTTTTCTTCGGTAGTTTTTACAACTGCACTCTCCCAATGTCTCGAAGTCCTGAATGTCGGAGACCCGAAGTGGACACGAGATGTCCGATCTGAAAGATCATTTCGGGAGCATTCCTAATCGTCGAATTACTACAATGGAAGGATATTGTAAGTGGAAACATTAAMTGATAGCAAGCGGCCTCCATCGTTGATGACTCACACAGCAGGTGATCACTCTGGAGGAAAATGAAGCAGYGTTTATTCGAAACTTCCGAAGTCCCRAATGTTGAAATCCTGAAATGGACATCACTCATCTGATCTGAAAGATCGCTTTGGGAGTACTCTCAATTGTTGATCATTCTACAAGCGAAAGTTGAAGCCTGAGGATTCTGAAGCCCAGAGACACAAAAGGATCTCGACCRTTGATCAAAAGAGGGACATGCRTCAGWCGTTTGTCAGCTCTGGAAGAATAACATACGGAGGAAAGAAGGAGTTTGATATCTTATATCTCTGGAGTCCAGAGACCCGGAGTAAATGGTGGCCATCCATATCAACGCATGATTAATTCATATCCATCAGATTTAGTAGTGGAAGGATGAGTGTAAGGTTTAAAACTAACCATTGATCTGTCTCCACGAAATAAATGTGAACCGTCCAATTGTTTCGGTGATATTATAATCGAGAGTTTTGAAATGTTGGAAGTCACGAAGACCTAAAGGTCAAAGTGCCTAAATTTCGTCAGTCGTTCATCCCATCAGAAGATCGAATAGTAACCATTGATTTAATAGAGCGCTCAAGCACTCGTTTGGCTTAGCATATGGTTATTTTCAATGGTCATATGATATAAGAGTTTTTAAAAGGAAATTTTTATACGTCGCTATATTTGGTAAGCCTGTGGTTCTGTAATGATCGGTCAGATGAAATGTCTTGAAGGAAGCGCCTCCGTAGAATTTTTTCTCTGTGAATATAACAAAGATTAGGGATCGAGTATAAAGGATTAAATTGATCCATGACTATGATCAATTTATGAAAAACCTTCACATTAAATTAAACAAACAGTAATTAAGATTAATTAATCGAAGAGGTGCGATGGTCGAAATGAAGGGACACAGTTGTGTCACACTCACACCGTTTGAAGAGTATATAATCATGGAAGAGTGTTGAGAAGAAAGTGTCTCTGCAGTCCAGATCAGAAAATCAAAAGTTGAAGCAGATTCCAGGAAGAAAATCTAAATACCTATGCATTAAGGGTGGTTGGGTGGTGCAAGGGCAGGTTGGTTCCTACAGAGGGAGTTGGTGCTTCCTTTTCAGTTGTAGCTTATTGAATAGGGGGTCGTAGTCTCCTACCAGTTGGTGTTGGTAAACCAGGGTGTGGGTGCATCCTGATCAGTCGATGTTGATCAAAGAGGAAGTACATCTTCCTTCTATGTAACATGTAAAACAATTTTTGCAATTAATAGAAAAGAGTTTGTGGTTTTCCCAATTGGGTTCCATGATAAAATACTGTGTTAAAATTCTGTTTGCATTAATAAATGAAAAATTGATATAACTGTTGTGTCACTGATTCAGTGACGGGATCTAATCCTTCAATTGGTATCAGAGTGAGGTAACGATCCTCAGACCTGTGATCAAGTGCACTTATGCATCTTTGATTCCCAAAAATGTGAGATTAGGAGAAAAGACACATGAAAATTAGTTGGTACTGCTCCTAGAACTCCTGAAAATGTATATATACTAGATGCAAAATTGAATGAGGGGTGTCATATAAATTCAGTAAATGAAAGTTGGTTATGGCATAGAAGGTTGGGGCATATTAAATTTGACAATGTTGTGAAATTCATCAACCTTGGCGCAGTAAGAAACTTGCCAAATATCATAAAACCCTCAAACGTTATGTGTAGACACTGTCAACTAGGGAAGCAAACTAGAATAAGGTTCAAAGCAAAAGAATACACAACCTCTAAACCTTTACAGCTTGTTCACACTAACCTATGTGGACCTACGAGAACCAAGAGTTTGCAAGGAGAGTCTTACTTTATGTTTTTCATTGATGACTTTACTAGAATGGGTTGGATATGTTTTCTCAAAGAAAAATAAGAAGCACTCAACAAATTCAAAGCCTTTAAAACCCTTGTTGAAAATGAAAAGGAAACAAAAATCAAATGTCTTAGATCATACAATAGTGGTGAATTCACCTCAAAAGAGTTTGATGTATTCTGTGAAACTCATGGGATAAAAAGACAATTCTCTTCTTCCAGAACACCTCATCAAAACGAGATTGTTGAGAGAAAGAATAGAACAGTTCAAGAGGCTGAAAGGACTATGCTCAATGAAGTAAAATTGACAAATGGATATTGGAGGGAATCTGTAAGAACAACAGTATACATATTGAACAGAAGTCAGCTCATGGTTAATAGTGATAAGACCCCTTATGAACTATGGTTTGGAAGAGCTCCATCAGTAAAATACTTCAAGGTCTTTGGAAGTAAATGCTACATCAAAAGACTAGATGAGAGTCTTGGAAAATTTGATGCCAGATCTAATGAAGGTATTTTTCTTGGATATGCTTAAAACAAGAAGGCATACATACGTTACAATATTAGATCACATAAGATTGTTGAAATTAAAGAGGTCAAGTTGGATGACCTAAAAACGATAAGGATCAAAAATCAAGAGACCATATCTAAAAATAAAGATAAAGATGATGATGAGACATTCGGAACACAACTAGAAGAAGTAGAAGAGAATGAAAAAGAAAGGGAAGAAGATGATATGGATACTAGTGAAATTGAAGAAGATAGTCAAGATGGAGAGATAAGAGAATAATTCCCAAGAAGAGATACAAAGACACCCTCAAGAATTATTCAAAAGAATCATCCCGAAGAACTGATTATTGGAGATATGAATGATGGAGTGCACACAAGAAGATAACTAATGTATCAAATAGAAATAGCATTGTTATCACATGTTGAGCCTAACTCAATCAAATAGGCTTGTAAAGATGAGAATTGGATCAAATCTATGAATGAAAAATTGGACCAAATTGAAAAAAATCAAACTTGGGAACTAGTTCCAAGACCAAAAAATAAAAATGTCATTGGAACTAAATGGGTATATAAAAATAAAATGAACGAAGATGGGCAAGTAATCAAGAACAAAGACAGATTAGTATGTAAAGGGTGTGCTCAGGTTTAAGGATTAGACTATGAAGAAACATTTGCACCTATGGCCGGATTAGAGGCAATTAGGATGTTCTTAGCTTTCTCCAATTACAGAAAATTTAAAGTGTGCCAAATAGATGTCAAGTCAGCATTTCTCAATGGAAACCTAGAAGAGGAATTTTATATTGAGAAACCAGAACGGTTTCAATTAACCAACAAAGGAGACTATGTTTTTAAATTAAAGAAAGAACTTTATGGACTAAAACAAGCACCCAGAGCATGGTATGCAAGGCTAGACTCTTATTTACAAAAAAAGGGCCTCAAAAGGGGATCAGCAGACAACAATCTTTATTGCAAAATTGATGGTAATAACATGATCATTGTGGAAGTGTATGTTGATGACATTATATTTGGTAACGATGATGAAGAAATGAGTAAGGACTTCACTAAGATGATGCAGCAAGAATTTGAAATGTCTTTTCTTAGCGAACTGAATTTCTTCCTTGGATTACAAATAATATAGTCCAAAAGAGGAGTTTTTATCCATCAGTCTAAATATGTTAAGGACATTCTTAATAGATTCCAGTTAGAGGATTGCAAACCTGTTAGTACACCTATGGATATTGGATGCAAACTAAGCAAGGATGATGAGTCCAAAGCTGTAGATACAAAAAACTAAAGATCAATGATTGACAGTTTGCTCTATGTAACAGCTTCTAGACCTAAAGTCAAGCAATTTGTTGGGATGGTGGCTAGATTCCAAGCAAAACCAAAGGAGAGACATGTTCAAGATATAAAAAGAATCTTTAGATATTTGAAAGGAACCATAGATCTTGGTTTGTGGTACCCTAGCAAGGACTCATTCACATTAAAAGCCTATTCATATGTTAATTGGGCAGGAAGTGTAGATGATAGAAAAAGTACGAGTGGAGGAGAATTCTTTTTGGGAGAATCATTGGTTTCTTGGATAAGCAAGAAACAGTCCTCAATTTCTCTGTCTAGCACTGAAGCTGAGTATATTGCAGCAGCAGAATGTTGCACACAAGTGGAATGGATGAAACAAAATCTACAAGATATCAAAATAGTATTTGAAGAACCCACAACTATCCACTGTGATAATACAAGTGCGATAAGTCTCTCTAAGAATCCTTTCCAGCACTCAAAATCGAAACACATTCCCATAAAGTACCACTATCTAAGAGATCAGGCTAAAAACAAGAACACGAAATTGGAATATGTTCCAACACAAGAACAAGTGGCAGATATTTTTACAAAACCCTTAAGCAAAGATGTATTTGAATATCTCAAGAAAAAATTGGAAGTAATACTTCTTCCTACCTAAATCTCTCAAGAAAATAATGCATCAGTTGGCACCTATTCAAGGGGATATTGCAATCAACATCAGTAAGAGTCATTCAGTTATGATAGGAAAAGTGTGATTGCAGAAGGAAATACCAGGTGTCAAAATAAAAATAATAAATAATAAATAAAGAGTGTTTATACAGACAAATCATAGGAGAAGAAATCCTTTTCCATTGATGCCAAAGGGGGAGAGTAAATTCAGAGGACAGAAGCATCACCATAGGGGGAGATTGTGTATGAAGTTGGTGTGTTTCCCTCAATGACAAAGGGGGAGATTGTTGGACAAATTATCATTCATGTGTTTTCATTGATGTCAATAGTATATGAGTCAGCAGAAGATGTCAACAGTCGATGTGATGAGAGGAGCGAACAGTATGAAGGTCAAATCTCAGAAGGAAGAGCACACTACACAATATATCAGGTAGCAGAAGAAATTTTTGATTATTGTTGATCATGACAAGATCAACAATGTTCCTATGATAAAATCTCAGGAGGGTTAGAAATCATAGAGATCAAAACTCAAAAGGAAAAATGTAGCCTCAGCAGTCGTCTGATCAAGAGGTTGACCATTGAAAGATCATGATCGGATCTGCAAGCCATCAATGGAAGGAATGAATTACGGTGAGAGAAATTAGAATTAAACCACTTACTAGTTACAAACCCGCAATGTATATATATTGTCAGATCACACAGCTTCAACGATCTACGATGGAAGTTGATCCAACTAACAACCAGTTTAATTCATATTAAATCATGATCGTCAGATGCACAATCACAAAATCTACGGCAGGGACAGATTACGGAGATTGAAAGGAAAATTAAATCACTCATAAATTATAGTTTCGCAATCATCATCAACCGTTGATCTGCTTCGAGAATCTCAAAATCCGTCGGATCATCTCAAAGTGGAAGGACAGGATAAAGCTACAAGAGTCGCATTCCAAAATAGATCGAACCATTGATCTAAAGAATCTGATCAACGAACTGAATTCACTTTGGGTATAAAGAAGCGAGGAACTTACGCCCCCGTCAGTTTGAGATTTGAAATACCCAGAGCCCGAAAATCTGAAGTGAATAAGGACTGTCAGATTTAGAGTAAATACGAGGATCGTTGGATCATGGAAGTTAGTCAGCATACCACGTCAATAAGGCCGTGTGGGAGATCCATGTTAGAAAACCTCGTCAGCAAGTACACATGGCATAATCAGACACTTACAAGTGTCAAGTTGATTTGGCATTTCAAGTATGTGCAAATCATGAATATGAGTGACATGTGTTAGCTACTTGGAACATGACATGTCATCAAGTGGCGTAAGCAGTTACGTCACTCTGGGATTTTTCCTTCAGGAATTTTTACAAGTGCACTCGCCCAATGTCCCGAAGTCCTGAATTTCGGAGCCCGAAGTGGACATGAGACATCTGATCTGAAAGATCACTTCGGGAGCATTCATGATCGTCAATCTACTACAATGGAAGGATAGTGTAAGTGGAAACGTTAACTGGCAGTAAGCGGTCTCCTTCATTGATGACTCACACAGCAGGTGATCACTTCGGAGGAAAATGGAGCAGTCTTTGCCTCTATTGCATAGTTCAGGTGTAAAAGGGACTCTGAAACAAGGAAACGATCAAGGAGAGAGGCTTTCTAATGGGGACCTCTCTTGTGATCGTTCCAGGTGGAATATTCCATTATTGTTTTCCTAATCCACCAAACTCAAGTCATTCAGAAGCTCCTTGAAATGATCTGAGTCTATATCCAATTGATTTATTCCCCCTTGCTTCTCTAAGAGGGATGATATTTTATATTGAAATAACCTCCCATAATCATAGGGTTTTCATAGGTGTAAGGATTGAGGTTTTGAAGGGAGGTTAGAATGGTTAATTTGTCCTAAAGAAATTGAGGGCCATAGACATTGGTAACTATGAATATTTGATCTGAGCTTACTAGTTGAAAAATTGTTGAGAGGGAATGGCAGGTAGAAAAAAAGTGGTGTCCTCGAGCTTTTCACTTATTAATGCCAATATTTTCGAACCTGTGTGGTGATTTGTCACTAATAAAAGTATAATTAATTTGAATTGGGAAGGGCACGAAGGTGGTAGGGATGGAAGGGAGCGATAAATGCTTTGAAACTTTTGTGAACCCAAGTAGAGTGAAGCTTGCAACTTCAAGGAGTCTAGAGTCAAATTGTAGATCACAGAATTTTTGGGTGCAAGATGTATATCATGGATCACAGGGCATGAGAGTTTGATAGCGCTAACYCGGGAACTCGTGRTCATAAAATTAGCTAAGTATGGAAAGGGACGGCGGTCGGAAGGACTCGTGATGTGAGGATATAGATGGAGATGAGGATATGTCAGTCCGCCAACTCRGGAACCTGCAATCATATAAATGTGACTAAGTATAGAACCAAAAAGGGAAAATATAGGGGAAAAAGAAAAGGGAAAAACAGRCAAGTATAGAAAAGGGAAGAGAAAGGGAGAAAATAACTTTATCCCTCACACAACAACATTTAGTCTAATAATTATCAAGCGATAGAAACACATTAACTATGGGAAAAACATTCTCAGCTATGGAATATACTTGGAGCTCGACAAAGTCAAGTTCAAGTTTAAAGAGAATTTGTTTATATTTATTTCAATATTATTCATATTATTTTATTTTAATAGTATTTTTGTGGCCCAAATGTAAACCATGTTCCAATTTGAAGGGTTTTTTCAACTCGCAATTTTTTCTCAAACCCATAAGCAATAGACAAAAAATATATGACTTAACATTTTTATATGCAAGCATGTTCTCAAATATGACAAGTTATAATATATGCACAATATTACATAGGAACATGATGCCAACACCTAAGTTGCCATGTTGTATATGTCCACGGATTTGTTGTCTTTGTTAGAGGGCTAGTGGCCACAAAACTATGTCCTACTTGAATCTGATACCCTATCACAAATTATTCTTGCATGTAAAATGTAAGCAGTGAAAGGTGTAGATGTCACAATAGAGTAGTTTTTATTTAAATGGAAGTACTAGGCAGGGGAAAAAACAACTTATCGTG
The DNA here is from genome assembly GCA_009831015.1 of Picea engelmannii. Lineage (NCBI taxonomy): Eukaryota > Viridiplantae > Streptophyta > Pinopsida > Pinales > Pinaceae > Picea > Picea engelmannii. The sequence continues at coordinate 96,945 of ML777514.1, forward strand.
CATTTTTAATTATGGATCAAAGACCCTCTTAAATTCTTCTAGAAAGAGGTTCAATTCATCTATCAATAGTTGTACATGAAAATGAGTTAATTTAAAAAAAAATACAAAATTCAATAAAACAATATTAAACATTGAAAAAGACTATAAATTTGCACTCAACATGTTAATTAATATGTATCCACAAAAATTATTTAAACTTTTTTTAAGATTACAAAAATTCAATAAAACAATGTTAAACATTGTAAAACACCATAAATTTGTAAAATGTGGGACCTTTAAACACGTCCCTCAAATGAAAGTAAAATAGATGTAACAAAAAATGAAAGATGTTTTTAAATTTTCTTGTAAAAAGAGAATTCATGTGAATGGACCGGGAGATGCAGACATTTGTATATGTAAAGTAAATAAATAGAACTTTCTCACATCCACCATAGCAGGGCTAATGATATCTGATCACATAAAAATTAAAAGAAAATGATCGGCATGCAGAAGAGAACTTTGACACTGTGATACATGGGCAGCAAAAAAAATATAATGATACAACAACCTCAAATATTTATATTCAAATAAACTGGGTTACAAAATAACGTTGAGATTATTTCCCAAAATAGCTCGCTTGGAATTTATAAAAAAATATATAGTTCAGTACATATTCTCTGAAATTTAAATGTGTTTGTCATAATGATTGGGATTGGGGCTCCCGCGAACCATAAAGAAAATATGTACAAGAATCAAGCTTGTAGAAAGAAGAGAGTGGGTGATGGAACACAGCAAGACCCGGCAAGAAGAAAGAGAAAATTGTCAGTCCTTGGTTAAACCTTTCTATTTAAAGAGGTAGAGTAATTGGATGAAGAGATTGACAAAGACAAAAGAATGTGATCAGTATGAACTTACTATGATGGTATCTCATGCCTTGTCATTTGTTCGTTGATGTATTTTTATGTATTTCCTCGACGGTTATGGGAACTGTCTCAACCATCCTTTTCCCTTCATTGGTAAGCTTGTCGACAGCTTTTTTTAACCACTCCTCAATGTAGCTCCTCATGGGCGCCACGTTGATTTCATACCATATTTTTATATTGAAGAGTTCATTTTCCAAGTTCCTTAGATCAATAGAGATGTTGCACAATGCTTCTTAAATATTTTGGTTTTTAATCGAATAATCAACTAGCCATTTTTTCACGTCATCTTCACCATATTCAAGAATTCCATAGAAATTTTTAAATGACATCCCTTTATAGATCTCAACTTGTTCATCAAACGCTTGCTTGGTTAAAAACAACAAGTTGAATATCAATTTTGGGTCTTGGATTTCATTGGTGCTGCCAGCTAGATCTATCTCAGTTAGATTCTTGAATAGTTTGTCTCTTCTAGATATGGCCTAGCTACATGCTTGAACAATACCATTCAGGTTTTTTACCTTTTATTTCCAGCATGAGTTTAGTTGGTTTATTCAATTTGGGGAAGGGAGATCCTCCTCTCTTCTTCTCAATTTCGTCATACTAGTAGCTTTAACACCAAATGGTACAACTGCATCGAGGTAGAAACCTTGCTCATTTTTCAAATATGCTTGCAAATACTCATGAAAAGCATGCACTCTTGTTCCAAAAGAGGCCATACTCTTTGACATCTCCCAAGTTTCTATTATTAATTCCATTCTTCTCTTTATATTATTTTCCACATAGCCTCGAGATGATATGAGAAGGCTTTATAATCCTTTTAACTTTGTTGCAAATGTGGTAGGCCCGATCATTGCTAAAGGACTAGCCAACAGTTGAAGGGGCATTAGATATCCCTCCAATTCTTTGATTCACTCATTTAACCTGACATTCTCCACTTTAAGGTTGTCAATAGAGTTGTCTAGAGCATCTCCAGTTGCTCAGTGTATCTGGGAGATATGTGAAGGACGCGTGTTCCATAGGTTAATCTTTGAATGATATTTCCCCTTCTTATTCTATACATCGCTCTTTTCAATAATCAATTTTTTGGATTCGTTGTCAAAAACAGTGCTCTGAAATGAAAAAGACTCTTCTTTGTCAAAGGTCTCGGTCCCAATTATTTCCATCTGAGGGTTCTGGGGAGAAATTCTCTCTAGCTGGTCATCATCGAGGAACATTTTCTCAATGTCAATTTCTAGTTCCATATCTTCGAGGGAGAGATCATGGATATCACTTTCTCCCCTCGGTCCCTACTCTTCTTGCACAATTTTTTTTCGTTTCTTGCTCGCAAGAAGTTTATGCGAACTTTCAATTTTTTTGGAGGGAAGGCTCTTATCTCATCCTCCGCCTGAAGAACTATTTGTGACTTTCTTACTTGGGTAGGTCATTGGAGCGTTGCTCCGAGATGTTGTAGTCTTGGGTGTGGCATTCGGGGATTGGGCACTTTTCTCACCCGGACCTTTTTATTTATTCTTGTACGACTCATTGGTGTTGATTATTGTCTCTAAGTTGTCAGTATAATGAGAAAGACTTCTTGAGGAGTTATCTTCGTCTTCATTCAGGATAGTGTTAATGAAAGAATTGTTGAAACCGACAGCCAATAGGTGTTCTACAAAAATACTATTAGGGTCGAACCTTTTTACTTTTTTAGCATATTTCAAATTGAGGTTGTGGAAGTGGCCTGTGAATTCGTCAATCTTGTTCATATTCCTGAGTATGAAACCCTGACTTTCCAAGGCAGAGCCATGAATTTCTTTTTTCGCTTCTCATGGAAAAAATGCAACCAGTAAGTGTATTTCCTTGTTATCTCAGCAAAAAACATTGTATCAGATATGTGACATGGAAGGAAGGAAGGATTTTCTTTGGATCCAAAAATCCTTATAACATTATAGTTCTCCATTTGTTCTAGTGTCCCCTTCCTATCCAGGAACTTTTTCTCCTAGTCAGACATCCAGGGAAAATCCTTTCCAAATATCAACCCTTTAAAAACTGAGACAAAATCATTAAAGACTTCATAAAAATGTTAGGAGGACTTGTGTCTCCATAATGTCTGGTACCAAAAGATTATTGGGTCAAATTCGCAGTTTACCTTCTTATAAAGATATAATCTGGGGAATGGACAGCAATGCACTATCACGAAAATTAAATAAGATGACATAAAGAATTTCTCATTCCTTTTGTATTGTAATAATTGGGAAGTGCAATATCCCTAAGCCGCGCCTAATTGTAATGTAGATGAAAATGTACTTAAGATGGTGAGTTTTTTTATATCATTTTGTATACACATTTTATGGTATAGTGCGTGCATGTACTACGCAATGCAATGATGAAGTGTGCACATTCTAGGATACCGTGCGCAGCATCTTAAGTGTGCACGACTGTGAGGCTAGCGAGCCTTTGTGTATATGCTATGTTTTATAGGCTGGTGAGCCAGTTATTAAAATCTAGGATGCTTATGTTTTGATTAGGCCGGAGAGCCTAGATGTTAAAGGCCAATGCGCCTATTTTTGTACATGTCTCATAATTAATATAAAATACATCGCTGCATGCAGACCAACCACGATAAAAGAGATGGGGGAATAAACTACACTAGTTAGGGAAACGGAGGGGCTAAGTTAAGGAAAGGGGCTAAGCTAGGGAGCTTGAGACAAAAAGGAATATTATATTAATATTTCTTAAATCATAAAGTATGGATAATTATTTTATCCTAAGTTCTAAAGTTGGGTACAAGTGGGCCAAAGTAGCTCCCAACATGACAAGTGTCAATTTGGGAACATGCATACATATTGTTGGGACTTAGTTCATTTCCTATCATCGTTTCCATCATTCCTTCCATCATTCAGTCATCCAGTCAATCATCCATGAGCATGCACACACCCATTGAGCTATCTTTCGTACCTTCATGATTGTACTTGAAATTGTATCCATGGCCATTTTGTGAGGGTGTAGCTGGTTAGCTTGGGAGTTGGATTGAAGAAGAGGGTTGTCAGGCCCGTGGGAGATTGAACAGGCGGGTTGTCAAGCCCGTGAGAAATTATCTGAGTGAGAGAATTGTTGGGAATTGATTTCATGAAGGTGTTAAACTGCAGCTACAGTGCTCTAAGACTTCATGTCTAGCCTATTGTTGAAGCCCAGAAAAGAAGTGGGGCAGCTGAAGGACTATTGAGCAGAGAAGGGGCACATTTCCTGGGTGGGGAAGGCATGTGGGGAATGAGGGAATGTAGGTTGTTAGTTTGAGTTGGCACCTATGACGGAGTCTTTCCTATTGTCTATGAGCCTTTATCTTGGTTAGGAATCCCTTTACCCGGGTGGAGTTTAGTCCCATCTCAGGGATGACTCATTGTTGAGAGTGATGAACAGTGTGGTCTAAGGATGGGAGGTTCGTGGAAGGTTTGCACATAGTTGGTGATATTCTCACAAAGATAAGTGTCAATTGTGTGATAAATTTACATGTTGCATTTTTATTTACGTGTTTAATTTTATGGGTTTATCCTATGCATGACTATAACTATCTGTATGTTTATGGGTATTTCCTGTATATGCTACATGTTTATGTTTACTGTTATTTCAGTGTGAATCCATGCATTTATGAAATGTATTTGTCTATTTATGTTTTACATGTAAATCTTCTGCAAGTGTTCTGTGTGCATATGTTTAAATTGCATGCAGTTAGACAATTTTATGTGGCATAGATCAGTTGGATAATGGGTGTGTTACAGTATGTTCTGTAGAGAGAACAAGAAAGAGTTCTCTCATGTAGCATGGCCCAGCCATGGGTTGTCAGGGACATTACAATATGGTATCAAAGCTACAGTTTTCAACACTGAGCCTGGATGGGCCGAACAAGTTAAGTTGAAGCGAAATTTCATAGAGGATTTATTTCGAGGTGGCCAAATTTTGGGTTGCAGAGCGTCCAACTACAATATGGTACAAAAAATTGGGAAAAATCCCCAATTTTGGTTGACAAACTCGTGGGGAAATTGAGAAATTTGGCCATGTGGTAAGATATTATTGATTTAATATCTGTTCTAGCAAATTTGAACCTGGAATTGGTCGAATTTGAAGTTACAGTGAAGCCATGACAGTTGGAGCGATATTAATAAATAAAATTCTCAATTTGTGAATTGATTTTGGGGGAATTCGTTCCATAAATGTCAACCCACAACGATTTGTTGTTGTAGAGGTTGAATTGGTGTTGTCAGGGTGAAATTGATGAATTTCGTTGTTGCAGAATGTCTATGGTAAATTGGGGAAAAGTTAGGAAAAAGCCTCAATTTCTGCAGCGAAATTCATGAGGATTTGATGTGCATTAAAAAGGATGTGCACAGGTGGGCGCACTAAAAAATGCATGATGCGTAGTGAAAATCTTGTGATAGGTAAAATTTGACACTGTGTGGAAAAATGTTAGTGTGCAAGTGTGCGCGCTAAATTTCAGTGTCGCACGGAAAAATGTTAGTGTACGGGTGTGCACGCTAAATTTTGGCATCGCGCGGAAAAATGTTGGTGTACAGGATCGTGCAATAAATTTAGCATTGCGCGGTGTGCACACACCTAACAATGAAGCGTGTGGTGTGCGCAGTGTTGGCAGAGTGCAAAGGAGTTTTGTTGGTGCGCGCGCAATCTGGGTAAATGTGGTCCCATGAAAATTTAGTGAATGGTGCGCACAGAGTTTTGGTGCATAGTGGAGACATACTAAACTCTGGCATGGTGCAGCATGTTGATTCAAATGCACGTGGAATATCAGTGCGCGGTACAAAAAACTGTGCGCGGTGGATATTGGCGTGCAACATAAAAGTAATGCACGCAGGTTATTGGCGCGACAGAGAAGTGATACACGGTGGTTTTAAAGTGTGCAAAGCATGATATCCCTTTTTTTGTTGATTCACGTGGTAAATATGGGTTTATAGGTTGAAATTTGTGCACGCAGAGTCATTTGGAAGGTGAATAACAGTAGAAAACCAGTGTTTTTTGGGACGTTTTATATCATTTGAATGTCATATTTTTGCAACGCATTTTTGAGGGCCTTAGCTCTGTCTCTACAGCTCAAATGAAAGAGCTCATATAAATATTTCTAGTGGTGTAAACCGTTCATCAAACAGATCTTTTATGACAAAGTTACAACTTAAATAGTGGAGGGTAAATTATAAGACCCAACTAGCTTCAAAGAGCCATAACTTTCTGCTCTGGAATCGGATCAAGGCACAGAAGTAGTCAATGGAAAGATATTGAACCATAGAAGGCATTCCCAAAGCTGAATTAAATTTCTAGGCATGTTAAAGATGTTTAATATGGAAAATAAGGTACCTATAACATTCCAAACCAAAAACACAAATGGGCCTAGAACTTCAGCAGGCTATAACTAGCAGCCCAGAACCCAAAATGAGGTGAAACTTGGAAAAAAAGTCCATAATATGTTTATTCAGAAACCCAATTGATATCATATGAAAATTTCAATGGAGTATGTGCAAAAATGCATAATTACAGAGCAGAGTTGTGCCAAGTTGAAAAATGAGCAGAAAAATTAATGGGAAAATTTCAAATGACCATAACGTTTTGCTCCGGACTCGGACTTGAGCATGGGAGTAGGCATTGGAAAGGTCTTGGATAGTGGAATATAAATATCCACACAGAAAATTTATCTGGGCATTCAAACTTCCAATAAATTAGAAGAATTAATTATGATATGTATTATTGAACCAAAATGGTTCATATTTTTTTTCATGAAATTGTTGAAACAGTTAACCTGAACAAAGTTTTGTTGGATGCACATTTTGCAGAGTTAAAAACAACTAGATCAGATCAAGATCATCATAGATTCCAGAGTAATGGAAGAGGCACAAGGGACTTACATCCAGGAAGACGAAATCGGAGAGATGGATGTCCATTTGGGCATTGAAGGAACAAACTCCAATGGACATGGAGAAGAAAGGGATGAAAACATGAATATGGAAGAGACCATTAAAAATTTGCAGAGGGATGTACAAAGCCATAAATTTGATAATTAAAGGCTTATGAAAGCCAAGGAGAAGTAGGATGACTTCAACATGAAGTTATTGGAGAGCTTGAACAGAATAGAAAATAAATTGGATAAGGAGAGTGGCTCAAGCAAGTCAAGAAATTGCAGGTCTCATGATGAGAAAAGAAAAGAAAGAAGTGTTAGCATGCATCACCACCACTCCCCAAGGAATTCCAATAAGAGATCACACAATAGCTCAAGTACATCCCCTGTCAGGAAGCATAGGGGGTCTGGGGTGGATGAGCTATGAGGTGAAATGAACAAAATCAAACCTTTGATGGTGAGCACAAAAATGATGAAGATGTAGAAACATGGTTTCTATGCATGAGAAACTATTTTCAATTGCATAATTATTCTTCTCATGCAGAAGGTAGAATTGTTATCTATCAACTCAAGGGAAAGGTATCCATGTGGTGGGATCAGCTTATGCAAGTGCAACACATTAAAGAGAAAAGTGTCACTTGGAGGGAATTCAAGAAGTATTTTGAGAAGAAATACTTGACTAAAAGATACTATGACAAGAAAATGAAAGATTTCTTCGAACTCAAGCTGGGAAGTATGACCATTGATGAAAATAATAGAAGGTTTTTAGAACTGTTGAAGTATGTCTCTTTCATCAAGGATGAGACAGTCAAAATTCAAAGGTATTTGAGTGGATTGCCATCATTCATCAGTGACAAAATATAGTATGATGATTCCAAGACATTGGAAGAGACCATAAGGTGAGATAAATTCCTATATGATCAACAGAAAGCAAGGCCAACTTTAAAAAAATCTTGGGAAGACAAAAATAAATTCAAGTTGGATCAGAGAAAGAAGGTAGTTAAGCAACCATTCTTCGAAAAATAATCCAAAGGGACAGCAAACTCCTAGAGAGCCCAGATCAATTGAAACAAGGGGTCAAAGGCCAAGGCAACCACCTATTCAATGTTGGGGTTGTAAAGGAGATCACATGTACATAGATTGTCCTCACAGAGGTGAAAAAGGGAGAACTGTTCACAATGTACAGCAAGCTGAAACAGTGGAGGACATGGGAAGAGATGTACCAAGGATCTATGAAGCCCTGAACAACAAGAAAGAAGAATATCAGTCACATATGATTGAAGTGGAAGGTATGATCAACAACCAAACCATTGTTATTTTAATTGATTCATGAGATAGTCATATTTATATAGATCCTAAGATGGTGGAAAGTTTTCATTTGCCAAGAAGAAAGCATGGGAAATCTTGGTTGGTTCARCTGGCTACAGAAGCCAAAAGAAAAGTTAATGAGATGGTTAAGTCATGTCTTATGGACATGAATGGACTGAACACCAGCGCAGATTTGAACATATTTCCTTTAGGTTCCTATGGTTGTCTAATTGGGATGGATTGGTTGGACCARCATCATGCTATACWGGACTATCATAACAAGGAATTTACTTACTTGGATGAGGAAGGGAGCCTAAGAAAAGTAYAGGGAATTCCCAGGGAAGTAACCATCAGAGAGATTCCAACATTGCAGCTGAAGAAATGTTACAGGAAAGGGTGTCAAATATTTGCAGCTCATATGGAGGAGACACCTAAAGATAAGGTGTAAAATTTGGAAGATTATGTAGTCCTGGAAGATTTTGAAGATGTGTTCAATGAGGTACCAGGACTACATCCAAAGAGAGACATTGATTTCTCTATAAATTTAATGCCTGGAGCAGCTCCAGTGTCAAAGACTCCTTACAGAATGAGTACACCAGAGCTGAAGGAGTTGCAAATGCAACTTGAAGAGCTTCTGAAGAAGGGGTATATATGTCCAAGTGTGTCACCTTAGGGTGCCCCAGTCTTGTTTGTGAAGAAGAAAGATGGAACATTAATATTATGCATTGATTTCAGGATGTTGAATAAAGTGACTATTAAGAACAAGTATCCTCTGCCAAGGATTAATGATCTTTTTGATCAATTGAAGGATGCAAAGATATTTTCAAAGATAGATCTCAGGTCAGGATACCACTAGGTAAGGATTAAAGAGGAAGATATCAGCAAGACCGCATTTAGGACAAGGTATGGTCATTATGAGTTCATAGTGGTGCCATTTGGGTTGTCAAATGCACCAGTTGTTTTCATGTGCTTAACGAATGGTGTTTTCCAAGAATATTTAGACAAGTTTGTCATTGTCTTTTTGGATGACATTCTAGTATATTCCAAGTCAGAAGAATAGCATGATAATAATTTGAGGATGGTTTTGCAAGTATTAAGGGGGCATCATTTATATGCAAAATTGAGCAAGTGCTCATTTTAGCAAAAGAAAATTCATTATTTGGGGCACATCATTTCAAAGGATGGGGTTGCAATGGATCCTGAGAAGATAGAAGCCATTAGAGAATGGTCATTGACAAAGAATGTGACAGAGGTTAGATCATTCATGGGCCTTGCGGGATACTACAGGATATTTATTGAAGGTTTTTCAAAGATTGCACACCCAATCACTTCCTTGCAAAGAAAGGGTGTGAAATTTCAATGGACATTGGAATGTGAAAAGAGTTTTGAACACTTGAAACAATTATTAACAAGTGCTCCAATAATAAGGATTGCAGACCCAAATGAAGACTTCATTGTATGCACAGATGCATATAAAGAAGGACTTGGTGGAGTCCTCACTCAAAATGGTTTTGTTATATGTTATGAGTCAAGGAAGTTAAAGGAGCATGAAAGACACTATGCCACTCATGATTTGGAGTTGGAATCCATAGTGCATGCCTTGAGTAAATGGAGACACTACCTCATGAGGAAAATGTTTGAGCTCAGGATAGACCACAATGGTCTAAAATATTTATTTGATCAACCAACTCTAAATTCTAGGCAAAGCAAATGGTTAGAATTTTTAAGTGAGTATGACTTTGATATAAAGCATATCAAGGGAAAAGAGAACAAAGTGGTTGATGCACTCAGCAGAAGAGTGCATGAAATACATGTTACATCCATTAGCATGTACCAATCAGATTTGAAAGACATAATTACAAAGGCTACCAAATTAGATTTTCATTACAAGGATAGTGACAAAATTACAGCAAGGTATTTTGCAGCAGAAAATTGAGGAATACAAGCTAAATAATGATGAAATTCTCATGTACAGGGGCAGATTTTATGTACCAAATTCTTAGGAGTTGAAAAATCTGATATTGAGAGAAATGCATAGTGTGCCTTATCTTGAGCACCCAGGATATCAAAAAATTGTTACAGTTGTCAAGAGCCAATATTATTGGTCAAGCATGAAGAAAGAGGTTGTTGATTTTATTGCCACATGTTTGGAATGTCAAAAGGTAAAGGCTGAGCATAGACACCCAGCTGGTTTTCTACAACCATTACCCATTCTTGAGTGGAAGTGGGAAGTTGTAACAATGGATTTCATCACCAAACTTCCCAGAACAAACAAGCAACATGATTCTATCATGGTAGTGGTGGATAAGCTTACTAAAGCTGCCCATTTTATTCCAGTTAAGCTCACCCACAAGGCAGTGAACATTGTTGATGTTTATATGAAATAAATTTCCAGATTACATGGCATACCAAAGACAATTGTGTCTGACAGAGATCCAAAATTTACCTCAAAATTTTGGAAAGGATTATTTAATGGTTTTGGCACAAATTTGAATTTTAGTACAGCCTATCATCCAGAATCAGATGGAAAAATAGAGAGGGTGAATCAAGTGATTGAGGATATGTTGAGAATGTATGTGATGGATAAACCATCAAAATGGGAAGACTATATACACTTGGTAGAGTTTTCTTATAACAATGGGTACCAAGCATCTCTAAAGATGAGCCCATTTGAGGCACTTTATGGCAGAAAGTGCAACACACCAGTAAGTTGGGATAACCCAGCAGATAGAGTAGTGGTTGGACCATATTTTCTCAGGGAAATGGAGGAGCAAATGATAAAAATAAAGAAATTTTAAAGGTTGCCCGAGACAGGCAGAAACGTTATGCTAATAAGGACATAACTCACGGGGAATTTAAAGTGGGTGACCATGTGTTCTTGAAAGTGAAAGCCAACAGAAGTTCCCTGAAGTTGTGATACTGTTCAAAGTTGGCAGCTCATTATTGTGGGCCATTTGAAATCCTAGAGAGGATTGGTCCAATTGCTTATATGATTGCATTGTCTGCATCTATGTCTGTTCATAATGTATTCCATGTGTCATTGCTAAAGAAATATATACCTAATGCTAATCATGTTATTGATTGGAATGTGATTCAGGTGGAGCAAGAAGGCACTTTTCAAGTGCATTTGGTACACATACTGAACCGGAAAATCAAACAGCTCCGGAACCGAGCCATAGGGCTTGTAAAGGTCTAATGGACCTGGTACAGTTCTGAGGACGCTACTTGGGAGCATGAAGATGCAATGCGGGCAGAATACCCGCATCTTTTTGAGGATTTTTGAGATTTCATTGTATATGGGTACATGATGCACTGAGGACAGTGCATAAATAAGGGGAGGGGATTGTAATATCCCTAGGCCGCGCCCAATTGTAATGTAGATGAAAATGTACTTAAGTTGGTGAGATGTTTTGATATCATTTTGTATACACATTTCATGGCATAGTACGCACATGTATTGCGCAGTGCAGTGATGAAGTGTGCACATTCTAGGATACTGTGCGCAGCATCGTAGGTGTGAGCGATTGTGAGGCCAGCAAGCCTTTGTGTATATGCCGTGTTTTATAGGCTAGTGAGTCAGTTATTAAAAGATAGGATGCTTATGTTTTGATTAGGGTGGAGAACCTAGATGTTAAAGGCCAGTGCACCTATTTTTGTACATGTCTCATAATTAATATAAAATACATCATTGCGCGCAGACCGACCATGGTAAAAGAGATGGGGGACTAAACTCCACTAGTTAGGGAAAGGGAGGGGCTAAGTTAAGGAAAGGGGATAAGCTAGGGAGCTTAAGCCAAAAAGGAATATTATATTAATAGTTCTTAAATCATAAAGTATGGAGAATTATTTTATCCTAAGTTCTAAAGTTGGGTACAAGTGGGCCAAAGTAGCTCCCAACATTACAAGTGTCAAGTTGGGGACATGCATACATATTGTTGGGACTAAGCTCATTTCCTATCATCTTTTCCGCCATTCCTTCCATCATTCAGTCATCCATTCAATCATCCATGAGAATGCACACACCCATTGAGCTATCTTTTGTACATTCATGACTGTACCTGAACCTGTATCCATGGCCATTTTGTGAGGGTGTAGCTGGTTAGATTGGGAGCTGGATTGAAGAAGCGGGTTGTCAGTCCCGTGGGAGATTGAAGAGGCGGGTTGTCAGGCCCATGAGAAATTGTCTGAGTGAGAGAATTGTTGGGAATTGATTTCGTGAAGGTGCTAAACTGCAGCTACAGTGCTCTGAGACTTCCTGTCTGGCCTGTTGCTGAAGCCCGAAAAGGAAGTGGGGCAGTCGAAGGACTGTTGAGTAGAGAAGAGGCACACTTTCTGGGTGGCACATGCATGTGGGGAATGAGGGACTATAGGTTGTTAGTTTGAGTTGGCACCTGTGACGGAGTCTTTCCTATTGTCTATGAGCCTTTAGCTTGGTTAGGAATCCCTTTACCCAGTTGGAGTTTAGTCCCATCTCGAGGGTGACTCACTGTTGAGAGTGATGAACAGTGCGGTCTAAGTCTGTGAGGTTCGTGGAAGGTCTGCATGCAATTGGTGATATTCTCACAAAAATAAGTGTCAATTGTGTGATAAATTTACATGTTGCATTGTTATTTACGTGTTTAATTTTATGGGTTTATCCTATGCGTGACTATAATTGTTTGTATGTTGATGGGTATTTCCTGTATATGTTGCATGTCTATGTTTACTGTTATTTTAGTTTGAATTCATGCATTTACGAAATTTATTTGTTTGTTTATGTTTTACATGTAAATATTTCGCAGGTGTTATGTGTGCATATGTTTTAATTGCATGCAGTTAGACAATTTTATGTGGCATATCTCAGTTGGTTGTTGGGTGTGTTACAGTATGTTCCGCAGAGAGAACAAGAAAGAGTTCTCTTGTGTAGTGTGGCCCGGCCATGGGTGGTCGGGGACATTACAGGAAGAGATTTCAATGGAAATCAACTTTCCCCAATCGAAGATGGCTTGTTCCTTCACAATAAAATATAAAATATACAGAATCATCTGAGAGATGTTGGGTGTACTTTCTAGTCCCATTATCCTCATGAAAATCCATGCAATTTCCCAGAAAATGTTTTTGAATGCATTAACCTATAATCTGGTGATGTCCTCAGGGATGGTCATTGGGTCTTCTAAGAATTATGGTAAGAGTTTTAATCCATTATCATGCTTATTTAATAAATCCATGCAATCCTCGCCCCTGAAAGTAAGCATTGGCTCGAGAAGTATTAGCATCTTTAAAAATACTTGAGGTGATAGGGAGACTCGAGAATGGTCACGCGACTAGATAATCTGTTGGTTCGGAATATAATTTTTGGCCCACCAGGTGACCAACTCTTTACAGTCAAAGACTTTAGGGACACAACCTATTTGCGCAATTCTAGACATCCAGATAACTTCCTTCTGGGAAGAAGGGGATGATTATGTGTAATAAGCTCTGGACCACTAAAAACTCTAGTCCTCGTGCCCGAAAACATTCAACGTATCTCCACATAAATGTTTTCGAGCTGTAGCCATAAGGTGACGAGAAACTTCCTTTTCTCCTAATAGTATTTAAAATGAACGGTGGAGGATGATAATATAATCTCCCATAAGTCTCAGTTTAATGTGTTTTAATGTGAGATGTCCTCGACCTTTTTGCTTATTAATGCCAAACTGTTCGAATACGTGTGGTGATTTTTCACTAATAAAATCATGATTAATGTGCATTGGGAAGGACACGAAGGTGGTGGGGATGGACAGGAGAAAAAAATGATTTGAAACTTTTGTGAACCTGAGAGTCTAGGAACCAGTGAATATGTGACAACAGGAGGTGAAGAATCGACTAAGTATGGAAAGGCGGTGCATAATACCTTAAAAAAACTAAAATAACCAACATTTTTTCCCAATTCAAGATCCACACAAAAACAAATTCAGATCCCATAATATTCACCTCTGCCAATTCAATAATAGGGAGGTTGATTTGGTAGATCGAACTATCAGTCAGTTCAGGTGACTGGGTGTAACACCCTGTTTCCCCCAATTTGTAATTAATCATAAAATAGGAATTTCCATGCTAATACATGAGGAAAATGTAAATGTATTATTGTTTGAGTTGCCAATAACTGACTGTGGGGGGTGAAGCCTTGAAAGTACTAGCCATGATATCACTAGAGGAAGAATGTGAAAACTATAAGAAAGGGTTCATATATCAAATAACCCCAAATCTCCCTTGATAAGGATGACAAACCTCCTTCAAATCCCAAGGAAAGAAAATCAATCAATGAAGAAAGGACCGGTGGTTGAATCACAAACCACCCCCATGAATGGAAACATGGGATGTCAGTTCGAAGTACCACAGGGACCTGCAGACCTGAGCTTCCTTCTGACAAAAGGAATAGGATAGGTCAGCAAAACCTCCCAAGGTAAGAGGGACACACACGGAGGTGAGGAGACATGGGGAGAAGAAGAGCATAAGCTCGTAGGGGAGATGCGCAAATCTCTCCAGCGAGTCGCGAGATGAAGGCCACGAGCTTGATGTAGAGGGGCATCTGAGAAACCTCGCTGAGGCCATCACCGAGAGAGAAAACTCTGAGTTATAGAGAACATGATCCAAGCAGAAGCAAAAAGAGAGAGAGAACCCTTGAGAACTGTGAGAATTCCCTTGTGATATCATGGCTTGGCATGGGGGTGGCCAGAGTGCTAAGATTGAATGCCTCTGAGCCTATGGTCGGGTGGAAGGACGAACACCCACAGTCAATTGGTTGGTGGCAACCTGTAATAGATAAGTTATTTCTTACCCTATGTAATTTATCTGTAACTGTGTATGAATTGGCTATACTGTGTATGTTGCAGGAATCAGGCATATTTCTTAATGGATATATTGTATCCCCCTTATTTATGCTTGATTGTATAATTAGGCTAGTAAGAAAGAATATGGTTAGGATAGGTTTTATACCCGTAAATACTTGTGTCCTATGGTGGCATAAGCCCGAGTCACGAACTGTGTGTTCATCGACCGTGGACACAGTTTCATGTACACATGTAAACCTTCCTAATCCTTTTGAGTCCCTTGGAGGACGAAGCCTATTAAGCTCAAGAGAGGTAGTGCAGATATGCACAGGCTCTTTGCAAGGCAAACTGAACCCAGAACCCCTTGATGAAGGAGCGCAATAGTTGTGTTGAAGACTCTTCTAAGATTCAAGTCCAGGAGAAAGAGCGCAAAGCTCTCAAGTCCTTCATAGTTGACGAAGCTCAGGAAGGATAGCGAGTTTCAAATACCGAAAGAGAGTACCCTTTCGTTTGCTAGATGCACGGACGATATCCTTTCAGAGAATTTGAGGTCTTTCACAACCGTTAGATTGGAGGAAGGAACGTAGGCGTTAATGCCTTGACCCCTTTCAGCCTTCGCAAGTAGCGAAGGAATTGGGACCGTAGATCCCAAGATCCATGGGATTTACCTAGACCGTCCATCGGAGGGACACGTATACGAAACCATGAATCGTTTTAGTGTGAATAAGTTTGAGAAATCTGGGATTTGATCACGACCGTTGATCATCCCAAAAAGATCACAATGGTTGATCGTGGCTAAAGGTCGCAGTCATCCATTGGAGGGACATGTGACTGTCGGTCAACGTTTCGGCACCCGGGAAACCAAAGGGCAAGACCTCTCATCTTCGCAAGTCGCGAAATCTTGGTACCTAGAACCTCGACGTGCTCTGTGGTAGAAAGGAGGACTCTCGAAAGGATCTGGACCATCATCAAAGGAGATGCGTGGTGAGAGGTCAAAGTTTGGGGAAATCTTTGAAATCCCGTGAGCCATTGGATCTCGTACAAGGACTCGTGTATTGGGTTTCGGGGTTTGAAGAGTCGAAAGACTTGACTCTCTTGCATTTCGAACTCCCAGTTACCGAAATCTCGATATGTCTAGGACCGTCGGATCAGGGGAAGATTCACAGCCGTCAATCTCAGCAAAGGTAAGATTTTGGGTTTCGGGGTTTGAAGAGTCGAAAGACTTGACTCTCCTGCATCGCTGAGTCACGAAATGTGAAAGGCACCTATTGTCTTGGCCCATAGTCGTAACCAAAAATCACATGGAGGTGGATAAGGGGAAATCTAGCCTACTCTAGGCCCCCGTAGGAATTCGGGGATTCTGTCCCTCAAAGAAAAGAGGCGAAAATTTTAGTTTGTCGTAGTGGGTATGTGACACCGGGGTGCATCTAGGTGCATGTGAGAAAATCTAATGCTTTGATGAAGATTTGTTTGTATTGAAACATGTGACAATAATTGAGTCTTGATAGTATTTAAAATGAATGTTGGAGGATGATAATATAATCTCCCGTAAATCTTGGTTTAATGTGTTTTAATGGGAGATGTCCTTGAGATTTTCGCTGATTAATGCCAATCTTTTCGAAATTGTGTGGTGATTTTCCACTAATAAAATCATAATTAATGTGCATTGGGAAGGGTGTGAAGGTGGTGGGGATGGATGGGAGTGACAAATGCTTTAAAACTTTTGTAAGCCCGGGAGTCCACAAACCCACGAATCTGTGACAACAGGAGGTGAAGAATCGACTAAGTATGGAAAGGTGTGGTGGCTAGATGGACTCAGACAAACTCATCGTAGGTAGAGTGAATATTGTGATTTCGAGGAGTCTGGGGTCGAATTTTAAATCACGAAATTTTTGGATGCAAGATGTATATCATAGAACACGGGGAAGGAGAGTTCGATAACGTCAACCTAGGAACCCACGGTCATAAAATTGGCTAAGTATGGAAAGGAACAGCGGTAGGGCGGACTCATGATGTGAGGATATAGATATAAGGATTTGTAAGTCTACCAACCCGAGAACCCAGGATCATAGAAATTCCACTAAGTATAGAACTAGAAAGGGATAATAGAGGGGAAGAATAAAAGGGAAAAACGAGTAAGTATAGAAGAGGGAAAAGAAAGGGAGAAAAGAATTTTATCCGTCACACAACAACACTTAGTCTAATAATTATCAAGCGATAGAAACACATTAACTATGGGAAAAACATTCTCAACTATGGAATATACTTGGAGCTCGACAAACTCAAGTTCAAGTTTAAAGAGAATTTGTTTATATTTATTTCAATATTATTCATATTATTTTATTTTAATAGTATTTGTGTGTCCCAAATGTAAACCATGTTCCAATTTGAATGGTGTTTTCGGCTCGCAAATTTTTCTCAAACCCATAAGAAATAGACAAAATATATGACTTAACATTTTTATATGCAAGCATATTCTCAAATATGACAAGCTGTAATATATGCACAGTATTAAAGAGGGACATGACATCAACACCTTTGTAGATAAGAGTGGGATAGCAGTATTTTGCATTCTTATTGTGATGATGCCTTAAAAAAACTTAAATAACCAAAAAAAATTGCCAATTCAAGATCCACACAAAAAAAATATTCAGATCCCATAATATTCTCCCATTATTGCATTTTAATGGAAGATGTCCTTGAGTTTTTTGCTTATTAATGCCAATATTTTCGAACCTGTGTGGTGATTTGTCACTAAAATCATAATTAATGTGAATTGGGAAGGGCGTGAAGGTGGAAAGGATGGAAGGGAGCGAAAAATGCTTTGAAACTTTTGTGAACCTGAGAATCTGTGAACCCATGAAACTTTGAAGAATCAACTAAGTATGGAAAGGTGGGGTGGTTAGATGGACTCATCCTAGGTAGAGTGAGGCTTGCGAGTTCTAGGAATCTGGGGTCGAATTGTAGATCATGAAAGTTTTGGGTGCAATATATATATCATGGAACATGGGGCATGAGAGTTCGATAGCACCAACCCAGGAACCTGCGGTCATAAAAATGGCTAAGTATCGAAAGGAACAGTGGTCGGTCAGACTCATGATGTGAGGATATAGATGGAGATGAGGATTTTTCAGTCTGCCTGATGCAAGAGCATCGCCAACGTCAAGCGAGCGTGGGGCAAGTGCCAACACATTTTGGGCATATGATGAATTGTTTAAAAACTTTTGAAGATGGATGCGCCAAACGTAAATGTAATATTTAAGGAGAGGTGTACTTATAGATTGTAATCAGACCTTGAGCAACCCTCTCTCGTCTAAAGGACTAAGAAGGCATTTATGTTAGTTAATGTTAGTAGGTAGCTTTGAATTCTCAGATTAGACAGTTTTAGGAGCGGAGGGAAAACAGATATAGACACCCTCATTTTATTATTGTATGATAGTGAAGAACATTACCAAGAGAAGAGCATACAGAGTTGGACCAGAGAAACTGTGTTTGAAAAACACCCATGTACAGAGATTTGAGTTAATAGAAGAAGTCTTAATTCATATTCATGGCATTGTATTTGTTTCTTGTATGTGTATGCTGAATGGTATGTTCATGGTTTTACTCTTTCTGTTATACATTTGCTTTCTATGTTGACTATGAATGATTTTAGGATTATGTTTGAAGTCTGAGAGAGAAAGAGTTAGGAAATGAGTTTCAATTGTTTCTCTGTCTGAGCAAGAGTTCCTGCAAGGAGTGCAGTTGAATTGTCCGCAATGAGTGCGTTGGCAAAGGGTTCAGAGGTTTGTCTCTGAAAGATCAGATAGGATAGATTTTGTCCCCATTTCCTCAAAAGTGCAGTTAAGCACAGGAGCCGTGCAAAGTGTGAGCAGGCCGAGTGAAGCTTCATGGGTTTGTAACCTGAATGACTTGTTGAGAGACTGTTGTTGCAGGGAGTGTGCAGAGTCAAAAGGAGTTCAACACTTGAAAGTGTTTGAAGGTCTGCCGCAAGGAGCGCCAGCGGGAGTTTTTCTGAAAGACTTGAAGTCGTGGAAAACCTCAGAAGGATTCGAACCTTCGAAGTCGTTGAAGGGAAGCAAGAGGCTAGTGCCTTGAAGAATTGAAAGGAGGTGTAGTGACGTCGTGTTGCAGGAGGACAAGTTCCACGAAGAGAAATATTTTGTTTAAATTTCATGGAAGTTCTCAAGGGAAGAGACGGACGATCGAAATTCTCCGTAGAGAATTTGCGAAGTCTCGTCAGCTGTTCAATCTGACAGAAAAGCAAGGGGGTTACAACTGTTTCCAAAGGTTCAAGCTTAGGAGATCATGAGTCGTCGGACCTCACTTAGATACCCGTCAGTCGTGGGATCTGACAGGAGTTGCACAGGGGTTAAACTCTCACAAACAGAGCAAAGTCCCGAAAGGCGTCGGGATATCGGGGCTTCAAAATTTGGGATATCAAAAGTCTCAAGGACAGGAGATCGGGTCACTTCATAGTGAAAACCATGAATTTGATCTGAGTTGTCCATTCATTAGGACACATGGTGGAGATCAAGAACCCGTCGGTATTTCGGCTACCAGGGTTTCGAGTTGACAGAGAAATTGTGACATCAGGGAATTGTAAGTCACGAAATCCAAAACTAAATCAGGACAGTCCGTCTGTTGAGACACATGGTGGTGATCAAGAGTTCGTCGACATTTCGCATGTCAGGACTTTGGGGATCAAGAGGACAGGATGCAGAGAATTTCGGCATTTGATTTCGTGAAATCGCAAAATGATTGAGGACCCTCCATCATAGGAGGACGCCTGGTGGAAATCCAAGAGTTTGGGGAAAAATCCCGATAAGAAAGTCCATCGGCTTATCAAGGTTCGGAATTTCGCAAATCCTGAAGATAGGAGACCCGCGCATTTCGGGAACGGAAGTTCTGAAATCGTGAAAAAAACCGGAAAGCCAGAATTGATATCGGGATTCGGGAATTCGAAGTTTGTGTTAACATGAGGTTTTTGGCATCGAGAGTCTCGAACTCCCGATAAGCGAAAATCGTGTTGACTGTTGGATCGAGCAGGGAATCACAGCCGTCGATTTCTTTTGGTGACCGAACATCGGAGTTTCGGTAATGTGGGAATCAGGATTTTAGAGGTCGAGGGGATGAGTTGCATGACATTGCGACTCCCGAAATCGCGATAAGAAGAAAGGTGAGATAGAGAGAGGAAAGGCCAAGTGTCATAATTTTGGGTTTCGGGGGTCTGAGAGACAAGACACTCGGCCACAAGACTCATGAAAACGCGAAGTCCGATCTTCCGAAGTATAAGGGAAAAATTTCTCAAGGTCGTTTGTGGGTGTAGATTTCCTGAAAGGGAAATAGAAGGGCCAATCAAGCACTTTGGGCTAGAAGAGAGGAAAATATCCTGCGTGGATCCTGATCTGCTGATATAGGAGAAGGGGTTCTGCGTCAAGTGTGGTATCAGAGCACAGAAAGGTTTCTTTGCTTTCTGTAGCAAGGAAAAGGAAGATTCACCATGCCACCAAGAAGAAGGGACAGGCAAACACCCAACCCTCCAAAGGAAAGGGAAATACCAAGAAGAAGAGGTAGGCAAATGCCTGACCCAGCCATGGCAAGAGAGATGCGTGATTTACGTGCCAGACTTGAGGACATGGAGACAACACAGAGGCGCACAGTTGGTGTTGGGGATCTTAGTGATTCCGAAAGTGAAAATGAATCTGAACATGAAGGGGAAGAAGTTGCAGCCGAAGATGTAGAAAATGAACACCTACTAAGGGTTGTTGCAAGGATGGGTGCCAGGGAAAAAATGGACATCTCAATATATGAGGGAAACCTAGATTCTGAAAAGCTTCTAGACTGGATTAGAACACTGGACACATATTTTGACTATGAAGATGTCAAAGAAGACAAGAAGGTCAAACATGTTGTCACAAGATTGAAAGGACATGCAGCATTGTGGTGGGATGAACTACAAGCTGATAGACACTACAAAGGCAAGAAGAAAATCAAGAGTTGGGATAGGATGATCACAAATATGAAGGAGAAATTCATTCCCAAGGATTACCAGATTACTCTGTTTCAAAGAATGAAAAATTTGAGACAGAAACTGATGACAGTGAAGGAATATACTGAAGAATTCTACAGGCTGAACATCAGGGCAGGTCATCGGGAAAGCGAAGATGAAAAGGTTGCTAGGTACATGAATGGCCTGAGATACGACATTCAGGATGAGATGAGCATGATGACCATCCCAATGGTGGAAGATGCTTATCAGATGGCTCTAAAAGTTGAAGAGAAGCTGAGCCGAAAACAAGGTCAGAGAGGCCGAGGCAGAAGTCAAGCCAGAGGCAAATCAGTTTTCCAGGATAGAAATCAGAAACACAAAGAAGATGGGAAGAAACCTCAGACTCAGACTGAGAGAGGTGGAAGTTCACAGAGAGGGTAGCATACCAAACAGAGAAGGCAGTATGCTGATCAGAAAGGAGAGTATGTTGATAACAACATTTTTCCTCGTACTAGAGGTAGAGGAAGAGGAAGAGGTGGAGTGATAAAATTCTTCACGTGCGGAAAGGTCGAACACAAATCTTATGAATGTCCAGATAAGAAGAAAGAAGGTGGTGAGACTCACATTGTCGAAGCGCAGAGGCAGAATGTTGAGGTAGAAGATGTTGAAGGCGGAATTTGCTTATAATGATTCAATCAACAGAAGCACAGGGTAGAGTCCATTCCAGATTGTTTATGGGATGCATCCAAGAGGAGTTTTGGAATTGAGACATTCAGAACAGAATGCAACTAGAAGTGCTAGTGCAGAGGATTTCGCAGAAGCGATGAAGGAACTTCACAGCCAGGTGAAGGAGCATTTACAGAATGCGAGCCAAGAGTATAAGCGCAGAGTAGATCAACACAGGAGACAACTTCAATTTGAGGTTGGTGATTTGATTATGGCACATCTGAGAAAGGAAAGGTTCCCGAAGGGAACATATAACAAACTGAAGATGAAGAAGATCGGACCATGTAAGTTCTTGAAGAAATTTGGGGCAAATGCTTATGAGATTGAATTACCCGATGGGATCAGAATTTCTCTGATATTCAATGTCTCAGATTTGTACCCATACAAAACTGAGGAAGCAGGAATAAGTGATGAACAACTAGAGGTCCAGTGGACAAAGTAGATGCCTGTTGCAGAGAAGCCACAGATGGAAAGTGTACTAGACAAAAGAGTTAGAAGAAGACCAGAAGAAATCAATACTTTGAATACTTGGTCAAGTGGAAAGGACATCCAATTGAAGATGCCAGCTGGGAGAATGAAGCAAAGATTCAGATGCATGGACAGACCGTGCGAGAGATCATGGATAGGAGCCCATGAAAATTTTCAAGCGAGAGAGTATGATGCAAGAGCATCGCCAACGTCAAGCGAGTGTGGGGCAAGTGCCAATGCATTTTGGGCACATGATGAATTGTTTAAAAACTTTTGAAGATGGATGCACCACACGTAAATGTAATAGTTAAGGAGAGGCATACTTATAGATTGTAATCGGACCTTGAGCGACCCGCTCTCGTCTGAAGGATTAAGAAGGCATTTATGTTAGTTAATGTTAGTAGGTAGCTTTGAATTCTCAAATTAAACAGTTTTAGGAGCGGAGGGAAAACGGATATAGACACCCTCATTGTATTATTGTATGATAGTGAAGAACATTACCAAGAGAAGAGCATACAGAGCTGGAACAGAGAAACTGTGTTTGAAAAACACCCATGTATAGAGATTTGAGTTAATAGAAGAAGTCTTAATTCAGATTCATGGCGTTGTATTTGTTTCTTGTATGTGTATGTTGAATGGTATGTTCATGGTTTTACTCTTTCTATTATACATTTGCTTTCTATGATGTGTATGAATGATTTCAGGATTATGTTTGAAGTCTGAGAGAGAAAGAGTTAGGAAATGAGTTTCAATTGTTTATATGTCTGAGCAAGAGTTCCTGCAAGGAGTGCAGTTGAATTGTCCGCAAGAAGTGCGTTGAAAAAGGGTTCGGAGGTTTGTCTCTGAAAGCTCAGATAAGATAGCTTTTGTCCTCATTTCCTCAAAAGTGTAGTTAAGAACAGGAGCCGTGCAAAGTTTGCGTAGGCCGAGTGAAGCTTCAGGGGTTTGTAACCTGAATGACTTGTTGAGAGACTACTGCTGCAAGGAGTGTGTAGAGTCAAAAGGAGTTCAACACTTGAAATTGTTTGAAGGTCTTACGCAAGGAGCGTCAGCGGGAGTTTTTCTGAAAGACTTGAAGTCATGGAAAACCTCAGAAGGGTTCGAACCTTCAAAGTCGTCGAAGGGAAGCAAGAGGCTAGTGCCTTGAAGAATTGAAAGGAGGTGCAGTGACATCGTGTTGCAAGAGGACAAGTTCCACAAAGAGAAATATTTTTTTTAAATTTCACAGAAGTTCTCAAGGGAAGAGACGGACGGTCAAAATTATCCGTAGAGAATTTGTGAAGTCCCACCAGTCGTCCGATCTGACAGAGAAGCAAGGGGGTCACGACTGTTTCCAAAGGTTCAAGCTCAGGAGATCGTGAGTCATCGGACCTCACTTATATACCCATCAGTCGTGGGATCTGACAGGAGTTGCACTGGGGTTAAATTCTCACAAACAGAGCAAAAGTCCCAAAAGGCATCGGGATATCGGGGCTTCGGAATTCGGGATATCGGAAGTCTCGAGGACAGGAGATCGGGTCACTTCATAGTGAAAACCACGAATTTGATCTGATCCGTCCATTCATTGGGACATGTGGCGGAGATCAAGAACCCATCGGTATTTCAGCTACCAAGGTTTCGAGTTGACAGAGAAATTGTGACATCAGGGAATCGCAAGTCGTGAAATCTTGAACTGAATCAGGACCATCCGTCTGTTGAGACACATGGCGGTGATCAAGATTTTGTCGGCATTTCGCATGTCGGGACTTCGGGGATCAAGAGGACAGGATGCGGAGCATTTCGGCATTTGATTTCGCAAAATCGCGAAATGATTGAGGACCATCCATCATAGGAGGACGCGTGGTGGAAATCCAAGAGTTCGGGGAAAAATCCCGATAAGAAAGTCCATCGGCTTATCGGGGTTTGGCATTTCACAAATTTTGAAGATAGGAGACCCACGCATTTCAGGAACGGAAGTTCCAAAATCGCGAAAAAAACCGGAAAGTCGGAATTGATATCGAGATTCGAGAATTCGGAGTTTGTGTTGACATGAGGTTTTTGGCATCGAGAGTCTCGAACTCCCGATAAGCGAAAATCATGCTGACCATTGGATCGAGCGGGGAATCACAACCGTCGATTTCTTTTGGTGACCGAACATCGGAGTTTCGGTAATGTGGGAATCGGGATTTCGGAGGTCGAGGAGATGAGTTGCATGACATTGCGACTCCTGAAATTGCGATAAGAAGAAAGGTGAGATAGAGAGAGGAAAGGCCAAGTGTCATAATTTCGGGTTTCGGGGGTCTGAGAGACAAGACACTCGGCCACAGGGCTCGCGAAAACACGAAGTCTGATCTTTCGAAGTATAAGGGAAAAATTTCTCAAGGTCGTTTGTGGGTGTAGATTTCCCGAAAGGGAAATAGAAGGGCCAGTTGAGCACTTTGGGCCAGAAGAGAGGAAAAGATCCTATGTGGATCATGATATATGGATCTAGGAGAAGGGGGTTTGCGTCACTGCCACCCCATGTTATAACCCTAAATTGCACCACACATGCTTACCTGGCATCAGGCCAACTCATATCCCTTCATTGCCAAAACATCTGCTGAACAACCTCTTTGAAAATCCTCTTGTGTCATGGCCCACGCGCCCTAACCCATTACTGCACACGTGTGCACATTGGCAGGCCCACTACAGCCTACGTGTACCTAACAAAGCACAAAAATAGGAAAGTTTCCAACGGAACAAAAAGCTATGGGTCAATTAACTGAAACTCCCGGCCATGCATGGCCGAGAGTTCGTCCAAAACCCTAGCTCCTTCTAGCCTATAAAATAAGGGGTAGGGGTACCATTTGGAAGAGGAAAAATATAGCAAAGAAACTCTGCCCATTTTCCGAATCCATTGTCCCAACCCTTTATCCTTTCCTCATGCCAAAGGAGATTTCACACAAAGCAGTTGGAGGACAAATGAAGAGGAGCCAAGGATCAGGATCAAGGAGCGGTGGCCAGTCTCGACTTTGATTGTAAGTTGATTTATTTTTAAAATAATAAAAGAACACTTTTCCCGTCCCAATGCATGATTTATCTATGGTTTGGTTAATTTATGCTTAATTTCTAACCCTCAAGTAGAAAAGTAGCATGCATGCATAGTTGTTTGTTATGATTGCAGGTCATCTTTGGAAGGAGCAGCACAAGCAAGCGGTAAAAGTGCAATGGAGGATCTACACCAAACGTCAGTAACACGGTTAGTAGTTTCTTTCCATGCATGTATTGTGAAAGAGGGGTTTAAGTTTTGGGTGGTAGGTTAAAAAGTAATTTCTTTACGGTCAAAATCTGCATGCAAGTCTGACCCTAGTTTGCTAGTCCGTAGGGTATTTTTTCCAACAAGGAACCCACGATCATAGAAATATGACTAAGTATAGAACCAGAAAGGGATAATAGAGGGGAAGAAGAAAAGGGAAATATAGGTAAGTATATAAGAGGGAAAAGAAATGGAGAAAAGAATTGTATCCCTCACGCAACAACACTTCGTCTGATAACTATCAAGCGAAAGAAACACATTAACTATGGGAAAAACATTCTCATCTATGAAATATACTTGGAGCTCGACAAACTCTGTTTCAAGTTTAAAGAGATTTTATTTATATTTATTTCAATATTATTCATATTATTTTATTTTAATGGTATTTTTTGTGGCCCAATTGTAAACCATGATCCAATTTGAAGGGTGTTTTCGGCTCACAAAATTTGCTCAAACCCATAAGCAATAGACAAAATATATGACTTAACATTCTTATATGCAAGCATATTCTCAAATATGACAAGCTTTAATATATGTACAATATTAAATAGGGACCTGACATCAACACCTTTGTAGATAATAGTAGCCTAGCACAATGTTGCATTCTTACTGTGATAATGCCTTAAAAAAATCAAAATAACCAACATTTTTTTGTCAATTCAAGATCCACACAAAAAAACTTTCAGATCCCATATTATTCACCTCTGCCAATTCGATAATAGGGAGGTTCATTTGGTAGATCGAACTATCAGTCAGTTCAGGTGACTAGGGGGCACCTAGGGCACCTGTGAGAAAATCTAATGCTTTGATGAAGATTCATTTGTGTTGCAACCTATCACAGTAATTGTGTTTTTGATACATTGTTTAATGTGCTGAAACATTATTTTAAGTATTAAACTTCTTGCACCGGATTATTCATTGAATGGTTTGTTGTTTCCCTCTGTTTTTTACCTTTATTATGTCACTTATCTAACATTGGTGTAATAGCAGGCAAGGAGAAACCTTATGTATATCATCTTGTCAATATCGCCATGTTGTTGTCTTTGTGAACCAACCCTCTAACTGATCAACAAATTGAAAAGAACAAGCATTCCAAACTTGTGGTAGCCTACCTCTACCCTTTATCAACCATGGGTAGAATTTAAGACCAACAGGAACTATGAAGTTGTTTACACATCTCTAGTGGCAGTTCAATCAAGGAATAGAGAAAGTGAGTCATACCTATAGTTTCAAAGATGTGTTTGCGTAAGAGAAGCATCCAAAAGATAAAGAGAAATCAATGGAAGGTTGTTGAAATAAAGTTATTGTACTCTCAATTTGAGCATAAGTATAGCAACGACGAACTTGAAATTTAATTTTGTGGGGATGATAGCATATTTCCATTTGACTTCAGCTAGAACATATTTTTTTTTTTTCAAAAATATTTACAAAAACGAATTCCGATAATTTCATTAATCAAGCAAAACTAGTTAAATGAAGTACATATTACATTTTCTCCACAGAGCTTGCATCAAAAGGCAAGGCAGGTCCTATATATTCTTTAAGATCATAGAAAAAGCACTAAGATTGTGAATCTGTTATCCAATCATAATCCAAAAAACAAGCCCATGAGAACCTTGAACTACAACACCAAAGCACATGATCAAAAGTTTGGAAAAAACAACACAAGCAAAAATCAGCAAGGAGTGGGCATTGTATCCCTTCTATCACCAAACTCCCAAATGGGCACCAACAAATTTGTTGATTGCTATATCAGTATGAACCAATATCACTATGAGCATTTGCTTATGATATTACTATGAACCAAGATCACGTTGACCTGACAATGTTCTAACATTACTAGTTCTGGAAAAAAACTGTCAGCGTGTAACTTAATGGACTTTGAACAATACAAAATTTGAAGTATTATTGAAAATGCTTGATGGCTCTGTTTAGAAGAGCAAGCCATTTTGACATCTCAAACGATGGACCTTATTTATTTACAATTGGGATACTTTGTATGGGGTTTTTCCTCATGATTTTCATTCCTCGACTCAACAATCTTATGCATTTCCAGTTCATTTTTTCATGGTAGTGGAAAAATTTATTCATATCTTGATTGGGTAACATGGATAGAATTAGATCACACTGTTTTGTTTTTTTTCAATGCATGATATGTAATATTTTTTGGGGGGGTTTCATCCGATATGCAGTATGGCATTGTCCTCATTTAAGGTAAATTTTATATTGACGTGGAAGTCTCGTAGCATGTAGATAGTCTTTGTCTTTTTCTGCATGTATATTTCATATGGAAATTTTGTCAACTCAGGAAGCACATCTTGTAATATAGGTTGTCTATCTGTACAGTGCAAAATTGTGTTGTTGAGGGTTTAGATGACAACATTGACGTAATGACTATATATAAGGGAATTTTGCAGCACATCATAAACAATCAATTGTGCCATCATTTATGAACGTAAAGGAAGAAGCAGGAGAATTGCAATTGGCACATACAGGCTCGAAGGGGGTCGAGTAGGAATTTGTTGCAACCATAACACCTTCAATCTACCCACATGAACATGGTAGTTAATATATCGAATAATATAATATATATGTGTACAACAAAAAAAATACACAAAGTTGTTGAAGGCATTTTTTTTTTTTGTAAATCGTTGTTGGAGGTGTATATGTATATGTACAAAAGGTTGTGGAGCTAGTTAGTTTCTTGAGATATTGTACTATGTATGTTCGCAATTTTTTTACAAATGTTGATTGAGTTGTGAGAAATATATTTTCTTTAACATCTCTTTTCTTCGTTATATTTTTGAACAACATAATTGGAAACTTCCCTTTATTCAATTGTTGTTCCATTGAGAAAAATAAATTTGCATAGGTGTCGAAC
>ML777514.1:132098-144874 GCA_009831015.1 Picea engelmannii
AACTTGAAGCTTCTAGAATTTTAAGATCATATTTGAAAGGAAATTATAAACAATGTTTGTTTAGAACTTATAGTTAGTTTAAATTCATTTTTTGATTTTATTGTTCTAGATTTTGTTTTATTCACAATTTTTAGGTTATTAATCTAGGTTTCTTTTTGTTTCACATGTTTCTATTATCAAATATTTGATACAGATCTGATCATGGATTGATTTTATTATCCAAATACATTCAAGATGATTGATCCAAAAATAATGTTGGATTGCTACAAATAATTTTATGAGCAACAACAGATAAAATTTGGAAGGGCATCAAGATTAGACAGTCGATTTTGCAGGACTGATTGCAGCCAAACCGTGAGGAATTTGAAGAAACGGTTGAAAACCCAGAACCCAAATGGACCCATTTACCTTCCTTGCAGAAATTTTCCCAAACAAATTCATGATTTGAGAGATATTGATTTCTCTTTATGAGGAAAATTTCAGGTGGCAAAAATTAATAGTGACGCCCAGACTATTCATTCATTGTATAAATATATGAGAAAGATCAGAGCCAGGGATCTAAGAATTGGAGAGGAGGATTTTTATCCTTTCTATTTTGTATATTATTCATTTTGTAAACTTTTATTCTTTTCAAATGGAGTAATGGATGGCTAGAATCTTTGGGAGAATGGACAAGTATTTTCAAAGAAGAATATGGAATTCCATGTTGTTTAATGGCTTTTGTCCTGTGAGTAAAATGGTTTTATTTTCATTATAATATCTTCATATTATTTTAATAATTGATTATGCATTGATTTAAATTAGATTTAGTCCTTTTTATCAATACATAATTAATTGTTATCATTTATGTATTAATTTTTTCAATCTTTAAGAGTTTATTATCTTAAAAATTCTTCCAGGACTACAATATGGGCATTTGATTTTGAGAAAGAATATGGGAAAGTAATTCATCTTTGGCTTTAGACATGTGTGATACGTATTCCATTTCATTCTTTCATTAATATTGTATTATGAGAATATTATTATGGTTGATTTTAGCTTTAGCTTGTCATCATATGGTGTTTTCATACTCTTAAATGTTATATGTTGTCCATAATTTCTTATTCCATTTTTTAGGTGTGATCAATCGATCATTTGATTATTGTGGAATTTATTTCTAATGTTAAATGATGGATAATATCAATACTTGGAATTGAGTTTTCTTTCGTTCTTAAATATTGATTATCTTAAGATCACATGATTTTTAATTGGTTGTTTTCTTGTTGTTATTAATTTACTCCAATATCAAATACTTCTTTGAATGTATTATGGAAGTGCTAGTATTGTTTTGTTATAGGTTTCCCTTAACAACAGTATATGCATGAGCTCATACAACACAGGAAGATAAACTTAGTTGATTGATCAGTTAGAGGTTAGTAGATGCATTATTTTATTTTATTTAGAGTTGTTTATGAATGAAACAATGATTACATTAATTATCTTTGATTGTTTTTGTGTCATTGTTTCAATCGTATTCATTTAGAATTTATTTGTTTAATATCTTTAAAAAAAAACAAAAATAAATGTTGTTAATATTTGATTCAGAAACTTTATCAAACAATCATTTTCGCAAGATTTCACGCAAACCTTGTAAACTATATATAAACTGTTCATAATCATTTGTATATTCACATTCCTAGATAAATATTTGTAATTATTGTGTCGATTGTTAGAATCTTTTCTTTAGTTAATTTATTTCATGTTTTTATCTTTAGGACCCTAGTTGGATAATGGAGCCATTAAACCTGTCAGAATAGGTTACACCAAACAGCTTGGGTTATTTAGACAACCCCGGACCGGATCTATTCTTCCAGTTGACAGCATGTCAAATTTGTCCGTCAACAAATGGCGCTAGAAGGAGGGCTGAGTAAATTTAATGATTAAGTGTTTCACCCCTTAGCCTTTCATAATTCTAGATTTATAAATCATTCTTTTGTGTCATCTTGAAATGCACTTGAAGGCAGTCCAGACAGACAAGTTGGTCTTATAGGAGTCTTTATTTTGAATGTATTTGATTCCCCATGGCTCCCCAAATCACTATGTTTGAACATGCTTTCCACTTCTCATTACCTGATATTCCCAACAAGACAGCCTCTCTCTTGTCTAAACTCACCTTTGATGGTGGGGGGAATGTATCTACAAAATACCATATTAACAAGTTTTTGTGTAAATGCATCAAACATGATCTTTCTGATTTAAAGGTTTTGTGCAGATTGTTTGCTTTTACTTTCAGGGGTCAGATTAAACATTGGTTTGAGTCTTTTCCAGCATATCACATTATTGATTGGTTTCAGTTTCTAGATGAATTTTTAGATGATTTTGAAAACTATGATTACAATCAATTATGTAAAGAATTTCAAACTTTACTAATCAATGGCAATTCATCTCCAGAAGACTTTTCAACAAGAATCCATCATGTTCTCTGTAAATTTAATCTTGATGACATGTCATTTGTACTAAATCTCCTCTATGATACTTGCATCCCTTTCATCCAGTCACATTCAATAGCGAATGATGAATCAGTTGCAAATCCTACCACTCAATTGTGAGAAGAATTTTGTTCGGAGGATGAAAGGAATCCATTCGAAAATTTTGAACAAGCAAGGGAGGTAGAATATATTAAAAATGTTCTTACTGACAATCAAATTGGTTTTTCCTTTGAATCATTGTATACTCAGTCCTCGACCATCGTGGAAGAAGATTTGATGTTGGGTCAAGATGAATGTCCATATTCTTCTAACCCTTTCTCTAATCAGTACTTAAATTTAGTTATTGAGGAACACTTAGGTGATGAAAATGATCTTAAGCATTCTAACATTCCAATGAAACTGATTAGCGATGTAGATCTGCAATTGGAAGAAGAAATCTTAAACCCTCATCTACAAATCATATCTTATCCACAAGAAAGATCATATGCTTGTTGTGAAAGCTTTGAATTATCTATCATACATGAGGCAAATTTAGATGATCGTATTATGTTGAAGGATTTATCACCAAAAGAGAGTGAAAGTATTAAGGCAAGTGAATATGAATGTCTTGAGAATACCATTGTTGATTATCATAGCTCAAGAGAATCGTTTCACGTGCTCATTTCTAATTCATTTTACTATTTATATCCCGATATCTTCTTAGATTCTGGCATGCATGGTATTTTACCCACGGTATCGTACTTTTTTCCATCACAATTTAATCTTTTCGATATGTCAATATTTGGTGAAATTAATTTGAAACATAACATTTATGAAATCAGATTTGACGCTCTTTCACTTTCATCACTCGCATTGGAAAAATACATGTTGCAAGATGATTTTATACGATTTATTTTTGAAAAAGACAATGCACACATGATACCAAGACAACTCTGTCGGGGTACTGAACAGGCTTGATGGCAACGAAGCAATGTTGGGTTGAGAGGTAGCAGGTATATGTTTTTAAATTAACTTTTATGGAAGTATACATCGTGTAGATACAACTATTGGATGGGATTAAAGAATTTGAGTGGGTTAAATGACATCCATGTCAAGGCTATGGACGTTTGCTGGCAGCAGTGGATCTTTCAATGGTATTGAAGTTCTTTTATAAACATCGTGACTCTTTGATTAAGACATTATTTTAGGTTATAATCCCCTGCAAAAAAAATTCTATTGTCTGGTTATAACATTGAGCTTATCCTAATACTATATGGTCTCAGAGTGAATTTATTTCAGGGAGCTTAAATCATTTTTCAAGTCTTATTATTTTCTTCCTGAGATAAAATCTTACCAAATCAGAGATAATTGTTTTACCCAGTAAGTTTCCATTTCTTGGGCCCCACCAACTCCCCCTAAAATTTTACAAAATTTAAAGGGCCCCCTTTAAAATCTTAATAATTATAATGAGCTACAGAATCAACCTTTTCAAATAGTTGCATAACTTGGCTTGCTTTGAGAAAAACTTAAGACATTCATTATAGTATGAGACATTCATTACAAAAGTATATGTCAAAATTTAGAAACGAGCATAAAAATCTCAATTTAAACAAAGACGTTAATTTGTATCAATTGTTTACTTTCTTTTAAATTATGATTATGTATTCTTTCTTTTGTTCATTAGCAGGTTTGACTATTTTTAATAATGGGTTCAATACTTCATCAAATAATATCTTGGTTGATTTCTCATTTTCATAAAATCATTTGGTGATATTAATTAATTAAATTCTTTTTTTCATTTTGCATCTCATTTCAAAATAAAAATAATAATAAAAAAAAGAATTATCTATGATTTGTTTGATTTTGTTAAAAACCAAAAATTAATATTTTTCTCTTCTCCATTAACTTGAAGCTTCTAAAATTTTAAGATCATATTTGAAAGGAAATTATAAACAATGTTTGTTTAGAACTTATAGTTAGTTTAAATTCATTTTTTTATTTTATTGTTCTAGATTTTGTTTTATTCACAATTTTTAGGTTATTAATTTAGGTTTCAATTTGTTTCACGGGTTTCTATTATCAAATATTTGATACGGATCTGATCATGGATTGATTTTATTATCCAAATACGTTCAAGATGATTGATCCAAAAATAATGTTGGATTGCTACAAATAATTTTATGAGCAACAACAGAGAAAATTTGGAAAGGCATCAAGATCAGACAGACGATTTTGCAGGATTTATTTCAGCCAAACCGTAAGGAATTTGAAGAAACAGTTGAAAACCCAGAACCCAAATGGACCCATTTACCTTCCGCATAGAAAATTTCTCAAATAAATGCACGATTTGATATATATTGATGTCTCTTTACGAGGCAAATTTCAGGTGGCGAAAAGTAATAGTGACGCCCAGACTGTTCATTCATTGTATAAATATATGAGAAAGATCAGAGCCAGAGATCCAAGAATTGGAAAGGAGGATTTTTGTCCTTTCTCTTTTGTATATTATTCATTTTGTAAACTTTTCTTCTTTTCAAATGGAGTAACGGACGGTTGGAACCTTTGGGAGAATGGATGAGTATTTTCAAAGAAGAATATGGAATTCCAGGTTGCTTAATGGTTTTTGTCCTGTGAGTAAAATGGTTTTATTTTCATTATAATATCTTCATATTCTTTTAATAATTGATTATGCATTGATTTAAATTAGCTTTAGTCTTTTTTATCAATACATAATTAATTGTTATCATTTATGTATTAATTTTTTCAATCTTTAAGAATTTATTATCTTAAAAATTCTTCCAGGACTACAATATGGACATGTGATTTTGAAAAAGAATATGGGAAAGTAATTCATCTTTGGCTTTAGACCTGTGTGATACTTATTCCATTTTGTTCTTTCATTACTATTGTATTATGAGAATATTATTATGGTTGATTTTAGCTTTAGCTTTTCATCATATGGTGTTTTCATATTGTTAAATGTTATATGTTGTCCATAATTTCTTATTCCATTTTTTAGATGTGATCAATCGATCATTTGATTATTGTGGAATTTATTTATAATCTTAAATGCTGGATAATATCAATACTCAGAATTGAGTTTTCTTTCGTTCTTAAATATTGATTATCTTAATATCACATGATTTTTAATTAGTTGTCTTCATGTTGTTATTAATTTACTCTAATATCAAATACTTCTTTGAATGTATTCTGGAAGTGAAAGTATTGTTCTGTTATAGATTTATCTTAACAACAGTACAAGCAGGAGCTCATACAACACAGGAAGATAAACTTAGTTGATTGATTAGTTAGAGGTTAGTAGATGCATTATTTTCTTTTATTTAGAGTTGTTTATGAATTAAACAATGATTACATTAATTAGCTTTGACTGTTTTTGTGTCACTATTTCAATTGTATTCATTTAGTATTTATTTGTTTAATATCTTTAAAAAAAAACAAAAAGAAGCGTTGTTCATATTTGATTCAGAAACTTTATCAAACAATCATTTCCGTAAGATTTCACACAAACCTTGTAAACTGTATATAAACTGTTCATAATCATTTGTATATTCACATTCTTAGATAAATATTTGTAATTGTTGTGTCGATTGTTAGAATCTTTTCTTTAGTTAGTTTATTTCATTTTTTTATCTTTAGGACCTTAGTTGGCTAACGAAGCCAGTAAACCCATCAGAATAGGTTACACCAAATGGCTTGGGTTATTTAGACAACCCCGGACCGGATCTATTCTTCCAGTTGATGGCATGTCAAATTTGTCCGTCAACACAGTCGCATGCAAACACCTTCACTCTTCCACCTATTTGAGATGATGAGAATGCACATGTCAACTCTTCTTCATATGAGAGTTTTGATTCAAAGGACTCAGATGATTTAGATTCAGATTCAGAGTCAGTACAGTCAGTTGTAGAGTCAGAGCATCTATATGCAGTTGCAGAGCTAGAGCAGAGGCCCAAGTGGGCACAGACTACTCTTCAGGATGCAGGGAATCTCGTTGGTGATCCAGTCGATACTAGGAGGACTCGATCTGATTTCAAGGAGTCTCCTATTGCACTTACTGACTGAACCATTGCCTTCGAAGCATATTTTCTTGGTTCAGTCTTCAAATCCATAATCTTATGGCGAGGCTGTTGGAAATCCCTTTTGGGAATCTTCCATGTAGGAGGAGTACAACTCCCTCCTTGAGAACCAGACTTGGGATTTGGTTCCCTTTCCTTCTGGGAGGAAACTTGTCAAATGCAGATGGGTCTACAGGACCAAGAGCGCAGTGGATAGCAAAATCAACAGATACAAAGCTAGTCTTGTTGCTAAAGGATTTCAGTAGGTTCATGGTATTGACTATGATGAGACCTTTGCTCCAATAGTGAAGATGGATTCCATATGATTGGCACTTTCCATTGCGGTAGCCAAGGGATGGGAATTCCATTAGATGGACATGAAGAATGCATTTCTTCACGGTGATCTCTCCAAGGAGATCTGCATGGAGCAACCCTAGGGATTTATGCAGGACTCATCTTTGGTCTGTCGATCGAAGAAGTCACTTTATGGCCTCAAACATGCTCTGAGGGTATGGTATGCCAAGATGGAATCCTACCTATTGTCACAGAATTTTGTACATTATAAATCAAACCCGAATGTATACATGCTCGGGATGGTTGATTCACTTCTACTTTTAGTTATGTATGTCGATGATTTGTTGATCATTGGTTACTCGACTTTAGCAATTGCTGCAGTCAAGAGGATTCTTCATGACAATTTTTTTATGAAGGACATGGGTCCACTACACTTCTTCCTTGGACTTGATATCATTCGGGATGAATCAGGCATCAAATTGTCTCAAGACAAGTATGCACGAGATCTCCTTAAGAGATTTCACATGACAGACTGCAAGTTTTCTCCGACTCCTTTCCTATCAGGAGTCAAACTTGAGGATGGAGGGGAGACTCCACTGGTTGACAACACACTGTAAAGACAACTAGTGGGGATCTTTTTGTATCTCACACACTCCATACTAGACCTCTCATATGTAGTTGGCGCAGTTTTCAGGTTCATGCAGGAGTCGCATGAGATACATTGGAAAGATGAAAAGCATATCCTTCGATACATACAGGGCACCATCACCTTTGGGATTCATTATGAAGCAAAATCTACACTAGATCTCATTGGGTTTACTTATTCTGACTAGGCTGGTGATAGCATTGATCGCAGGTCCACATCTGGTTACTCACTCAATCTTGGTTCTGGGCCTATATGTTGGTCAAGCAAGAAGCAAGCTTCCATTGCTCTATCTTCAGCTGAGGCAGAGTATAGATGGGTAGTTAACATAACCATTCAGGTTATGTGGCTACAACATTTTCTCATTGAGTTGGGCATTCAGTTTCATCGGTCGATCGTCATCTAGTGTGACAACCAGAGCACTATGAAGTTCTACAGAGATCCAGTTCAGAGGCAGCGGATGAATCACATCGAGATCCACATGAACTACATCCGGGACTTAGTACACGAGGGGATCATCGACTTACAGTTTTTTCCTTCAGCAGAACAGACGGCAAACATTTTCACCAAGACCTTCACTGAGCAGAAATTCCATTCTCTGTGAAGTCATCTTGGAGTGAAGGACACAATTATCTAGCAATTGTAGTTCTTCTTTTTACATACATTGTACCTTGAGGGGGGGGGTTTCCCATGAGGTTTTCCCTCTTTCCTCACTTTATTTTCGGTGTATCTTTTGTACTTGGGTACCTAACATGGCCTCATTGTCAGGACCCAATCTTTATTTTCACCATAGTGATGTTCAAGGGGGGTGTTGGAGTTACTTCACACACACATAGGATTTATTTTTCCTAAGTTTATTCCTTATTTATTAGTCATAATTAGTCATTATCCAGTCTCCTATATTTTAGGGAAAAATATTCTCTTTCAGTTGACACTTCAGTTTGACTAGTTGAGTTGAGTTTAGATGTTGCATTGGGATCATCACCATGCTAATTCGACCTTTCCTTGGTATCATCACCAAAGTGGCGCATTAGGCTTGATTCCCTGAGTTAACTCCTCACTACTCTTTGTTCAGTCAGTTAACTGAAGACTAGTTGACTAGTTAACTCAACTAGGTGGCAACTGCCTGAGAGACTAGAATAGGTGGCAGTTCACTCTCGTAACTGCTGGTGTGTGTCCAGATCACTCTAGACCAACACTATGGCGCATTGGTTCACCTCAAATAGAACTCATTGATATATGCAAAGTATATCATGTGTAAATTATTCATTATTCACAACGGTTAATGAGAATTCTTCCATTCTTTCTCTCTGTCTTCTTCCTTCTCCAATTCTCTTTGCAAATGTGTGTATTATTGTTTAGCTAGATCTATTATGTGCAGGTTCAACACATTTACACTTTTGTTCTGACATTATTTTGTAACATGTCAATATTGAAGTCTCCTAAAATGATAATGGTTTCGTTCAGATGTAAATGTTGTAATGCATTTGAAAGAACATTCGGTATGTTGGGAAATGTTGCATGTGGAGAAACATAGAGATTCAAGATTGAAATTTTTGATTCATGGAATATTACTTTTGTCAGCACCATCTCAACATTGTTTTCTTCAAAATGCATATGCTCCAAAATTGTTACATGTTTTTTCACTAATATCATCACTCCATGTGTAATGTAACTTTATATGCAATTGTGATTTGGAAATTGTTTGTTTTGCATGCATAATGTCATGTATGTTTCCTACAAGCACAGAATATCAGATTGCATTATGTCATAGTCATTGAGTATATCATCCATATGTGCATGTAGGTTGCGCGTGTTAAGTGAGAGAATTGATACATATGAGTTTGTTTGTATGGATTGGTAAGCATATTGTAGATGTCATTTTGCGCTAGTCCTAAGGCATTGCATCTCAATATCAACTTTGTGTTTGACTTTGAAGTTATATTTTGTAAGAGCGCTTAGAAAATACAAGGAGTCTATACTTATGACACGGGACAGCGTTGTGTATACAAGTCCTTGTATTTGAATTCCAGCAGGCTTGAACGCAACACTATCAAGTTTTATCCCTTATGATATGTGGATTGTACGTGCACATGCAAGTTTAATAGGAAATTGTTTTCGAATCTTTAGTTGACCTGTCTTTGCCAATGTCAATACTAGTTTTGATATCCGTAAGATAGTTGTCCAATCACGTGCATTGTTTGAATTATATAGATAAGTTAACTTGTTTTCTTGTTGGTGGCCAATATGCGGCTTATGGAACTTAATCCAGAGGACATCAACTTTTTATGGTTTGGTATAAGATTTGAGTATTCCATCTGCAACATTTTTCAAGCCATCCCGTGAATCATAGTTAAAGGAATATATTTCAACTAGCATGTCTAATTTCAAGACAAGTTGCAAAGGCAAAGTGGTTGTAATAATGTTGATGACATGGTACATTGCCATGGTTGTCTTCTTCAAGGTCAATTTAATTGATGATTCGTTGATTAAGGTTGGTTGTCATTGATGTCAACCCTTGAAGAAAGCCCCGCAGCAAAAAGGTTTGGGTAATGGACCAAAGTTTGTTTGATGTAAATATGACTCATTATTGTCTTGACATGGTTGATAAGAATTAAAGATGGATGAACTCCAAAGTGGTCCCCTTAACATAGTTAACAACTTAATGAGAACTCTACAGAGTTCTCGTTTTTGGGGGGGTCCAATTTTTTATCTCATTTTTAAAAATGGTGCTACCGGTAGCACCCCTCTCCCTTTTTAGGTGGTTTTTCGATATTTTAAATTTTTCAATTCACAATGTTTACACATTTTTTTTTAAATGCTTATTTTTCATCTATTTTCATTTTTTCCAATTTTTTATTTTTATTTTTTTTATTCAATGGTGTTTTTAGTCATTTTTCCATGCTTCTTTCAATCTTAAAAATATTTTTTACCATTTAGTTTTTTGAAGTTACAATTTTTCATAATTGTGTCTTCTTAATTAATTTATCATTCCATACTTTTAAAATATAGTGGAAAACACCATTCTTAACACATTGTTTATCTTTACTTCAATACATGGAAAAAAATTGTAGTTAAATAACACAATTTTTTAATACTTAACAAAAAAATATCATTCAAATTTTTTATATATAAATTAAAAACTAAGAAAAATAAAAGAACCGAAATTAAAAAATTAAATAAATAAACAAATTTAGATAATAAAAAAGATCAAAGAGAAACTTAAAAAACTAAAGAGGAAAAAACAAAACAAATATATAAACTAAGCTAAATCTAGAAAAACAAAAAACAAAAAAAAGGTTAAAAACCAAATTTATGGCTTTAGAAAAGTTTTAAAAACACAAAGAACAATCAAGAATATATATTTAAAAAAAAACAAATTAACACACTTAAACTACAAAATTTAATACAAAATTAGAAATAAAATAAAATAAAAAACTTAAAAAAAAAACATTAAATTACAAAAAAAAAAAAAAAAAAAATTATTAAAAAACTTAAAAATATGTAAACTTTTATGAAAAAACAAACAAATTAAAAAAAGCATATGCACCGGTGATGGGAGGCCATGGGGGGTGATGTTGGGCATCTCCCTAGCCCCCAGAGGCTAAGCCTTAGCCCCGTGGGACCAAGGTTTATCCCTTGGGGGCTGGGTTGATGTCGGGCATCACCCCAGCCCCCAGGGGCTAAACCCTAGTCTCACAGGACTAAGGCTTAGCCGCTAGGGGTTGGGGCGATGCCCAGAATCACCCTAGCCCCTGGGGGATGGGGTGATGCCTAACATCACCCCCATGACACCCACGATTCTCAACCAGCATGGGTTTCGTGGGTGTCATGGGGGGTGATTTTGGGCATCACCCCAGCCCCCAGTGGCTAAGCCCTGGTCCCACGTGGCCAAGTCTTAGCCCGTGGGGGCTGGGGTGATGCCAAAAATCACCCCAACCGCCAGAGGCTAAGCCTTAGCCCCGTGGGACCAGGTTTTATCCCATGGGGGCTGGAGTGATACCCGGCATCACCCCATCCCCCACGGGCTAAGCCTTGGCCCCGTGGGACCAGTGCTTAGCCCCTGGGGGCTGGGGCGATGCCCGACATCACCCCAACCCCCACGGGCTAAGACTTGGCCCCGTGGGACCAAGGCTTAGCCCCTGGGGGCTGGGGTGATGTCGAGAATCACCCACCATGACACCTCAATAATATGTAGGCTTGTAATTTTTTTTGTTTTAATTTTAATTAAAATTTTATGTTATTTCAATTGCAAAATTGTCTTTTAATTTTTTTGTTTTAAATGTTATTAAATTTGTTTATATTTGTTTTTTCTATTTTTTTACTTTAGTTTCAATTAAAATTTATAGTTTTTGTATTGTAAAATTGCTTTTAATTTTCTTTTAAATTTTTTATTTTTATTTTTTAAATATGTTTAGAAGTTATTTGAAAATTGGTTTTAAAATTTTCTTTTTATTATTTCGTTATTGATTTTATTAAAATTATTTTGTTTTCATTTAAATATTGTTTTTAAAATATATATTTTTGAACTTTTTGTCTTTTATTTTAATTTTAAAGTTGTAGTTCAAGATTTTTTAATATTTTTTATTTTAGATATATATATTTATTTATTTTTATTTTTTTGTCTTTTTAAAGTATTTTTTGTTTTTTTTGTTTTTTTATTTTATTTTAAATTATATTTTAAAGTTTTTTTTGTGATTCTTTTGTAAAAAAAAATATATAATTATTTTTTAAATTATTGTTTTTGGAAAAAAATTTTAATTTTTTTTTTGTTTCTTTTTAGTTATTTTTCTTTTTCACCTTGTTTTTTTAATCTTCTTTTTTTTTAATTGAATTTATAATATAGTTTTTTAAATGTGTTTTTTGGTCATTTAAAAAAAATATTTATTTGTGAAGATTTTGTTCTTTCTATTTATTTGTTTTTTAATGTAAATTAAAAAAAATAAAAAATAAAATTTGTAAATAAATCTTCAAGGGACCATTTGGAGTCCAATTTTGGGTTGTTTATTTACATAGGGTTTTTTTGTCAATATCACAATTTCAATTAGGTCGCAAATAACTATGATTTTCATGTTTAGGAAAAAATATTTTTTTTACGTAGCATCACTTTTTGATTTAGGTGTTGATTTTAAGGTTTTTCTGACCTACTGTCTGAGTTTCGAAGGCCATGTTAAAAAATGTTGTAATTTTGACCACGTTTAAAAAAATGGTGCTACCGGTAGCACCACTTTTTGATTTGGGGGTTGATTTTCATGTTTTTTACGCAAAAATATGGGTTTTAAGGGCTAGAGTTCTCGTTTTGAGGTCACAGTTCTC
>ML777514.1:146328-163148 GCA_009831015.1 Picea engelmannii
GGAAGGTTTGTAGGAATGTGATCATATACACTAGGTCTATTACAGAGCTACAAATCAGATTTGGATGATGAAATTGATGAGGGATTTTGGTTGAGGTACATGTTGAGTACATGGTTAAGACAAGTAGTTGATGAGTTGGCACAAACATTAGGTGTATAATTGATGATGTTGGTACATATTGATGAGTCATAGTTGATGAGTAGTTGACACATGATTGGTACATACTTGGTACATGGTCGGATTCACTTGTTTATGGTACAGGTTGATTACAGGTTATTTGTTACAGGTTGGTGCATGGTTGATGCACTTGTTTATGGTACAGGTTGAGGTACAGATTGATGCATGGTTCAGATTTATTGGTACAGGTTTACAGTTACAGCAGTATATCTCACAGTGACAGGTTGACAGTGGTTCCATCATTCTACTTCTACTTCAAGGTGCCAGGACGGGGCAAGGACATGTGGTTGTAGTCACCTTCCGATTGTAGCCGGAGAACATAGGGGGTTGTAGCCTCCTTCTGGTTGTAGCTAGAGAATTGGAGAATTGGAGATTTCCTCAGGTTGTAGCCTGAGAAACTAGGGGGTTGGAGCCTCCTTCCAGTTGTAGCTAGAAAACAAAGGAAGTTGGTGCTTCCAATAAATGTAATTCTTCAAGACATATAAGAAAAATCATTCTGTGGTTTTCTCTTGATTTGGGTTTCCACGTAAAACATTGGTGTACTGTATATGTGTATGTTTGTTCATTTGTTCATTGCTTATTTACTCTGCAATTATTGGATGATAATGCTTCATTGATATAACACTTGGATTATATGGTCAAAAAGGATTAAATTTCTCTATTACTTATTCACCCCCCCTCTCAGTAATCCAACAGATATCATCGCCAGGCATGAGCG
Source organism: Picea engelmannii (assembly GCA_009831015.1). Classification (NCBI taxonomy): domain Eukaryota; kingdom Viridiplantae; phylum Streptophyta; class Pinopsida; order Pinales; family Pinaceae; genus Picea; species Picea engelmannii. The sequence goes on from ML777514.1 coordinate 147,224, forward strand.
ATAGCATGTACCTATTATGCATTGAAACATCTCTATTCGTGTAGAACAGGTAAGGGAAGGTTGGGTCTGTTGGTGCAATTCGCATGCACCGTGAATTGATATATGTTAAGTCATCACATGTTTGGTTGTTTGTCCGCATTCTATTCAGAATTGCAATAAATGTTTCATCTATCTGGCACATTGTAGTATGTAATTCAAGGCATTTTATATTGTGTTTCTAGAAGTCATGCGACATTGTTTACATATTTACCATAGGTTTTTCAAATTTCAAAGAATCTTGGATGGGTTGCGCCTGGTAAAGATCCCCACAGAATAGCATGCCAATGTCCCCAAAGTATTTGGTGTGCACATGTTTTATGTTTCTCTGTCGATTGTCAATGTAATATAAGAAGTGACTTCCAATCAAAGATGTTTCATCTATGAAGACAAGTTGTAGTTCATCATAAATCTTAGACAAGGTATCTAACATTTCCTTGCTGAGTGAAAGAAAATGTGACTTGTTAAAAGACATTAAAAATGTAGAGTGGATTGTTGTTCCACCTGCATTATATGCAGCTTTTCCTGTGTATGCAATTATTAGTCCCTTTGATTTCATAGGGTTAGTCGAATTGTTTTAATCATAGATTCATATAAGCATTTGGAATAGTGCTTTCATTGTGAATGTCTTGCATGTTCCTGCCCCACCTGTAAGGAACAAGTGCACATGAGTGTGCATGTTTAAGCATTTTTTAATTGCAATGTCCTTTAGGATTTCTTGTTGTTCTCTATTCAACAGTCGTATAACTATGCAGTATTCGTTATTTTCAATAAAGAAAGGATGCTTTGTGACTTGAAAGCCAAGATTGATACGTTTTTTAATGGCGACTGATCGAGGACAAGGAAAATTTGCTTGCAATTAATAGGACTCATAGAGAGTTCTAGTTGTTTTATGGCTTGTCAATGTCTCATCAACATTGTCAGGTTTTTCTAGTTCATGAACTGCACTTTATAAATTGCCCCATGTTGGATTAACATTGTATGTAAATCTAGATTCATTGGTTTGTACTATAGTCTCATAAGAAATATATGTATCTTCCCATGTAGGGAAGTTATGATTTAATATGTTTTCATTTTGATCAAATGGAACATACAGCAATAGTTTTTCTCTACAATAGTTTTCATAGTCAGTGTGTTTGTTGTATTGACAAAGCGTATTACATTTGGTTTTTTTCTTTTTGATATGGGTGTAGCATTTTTATTTTAATGCGATACGAACTCTGGTAGGCAGATATGCTTAATAGGAGATGGACGCTAGAGGTAATAATCAATAATAAAGTGACATATCATGTCCTCTGAATTATCAAGCTCTTGTTCTAGCAAATACGAGGGTTTAAGCACAAATGTGTGTTTCTCAAGTGGAGATGTGTTTATGAAGACACGTTTCCTTGAACTACAGTTCAGAGGCCGGGAAAGTGCAATGTGGATTGCTTGTTGACCAGACATTTGTTGAATATTATGTAACGTATTTCCAAGTGTACGTATCATTTGCATAGCATCAATATGACCTTTTTCATGTTCTTTGTGTATTCTTTTGAATGCATTTGTCATAGATTTGTCAACCTTTGTCATGTACGAGGTACAATATGATGTTGCAGCATATGCATTAAGGACATACTGTGCATATTTATTTTCATTCCACATAATTGGCATGTCCTTGGAGAAACTGTTGTTCCAAATATGTGAAAGTTTATGTTTAAGGAAAATTGTTGGTTGTTTAAGTGTAGATTGTATTGCTTGGATGTACTCATATTCTGTTAGATTTAGTTCTTCCAAGAAGTATTTGAAACTCATTAAGTCATCAAAGTCTCGTTGTTCTATAAATGTGAACAAATATTTAGATTTCTCAATGAGAACATTTTCCTCTAAACTAATTGGTTCGATGATTCTTGTTGTTCTCATTGGCGGCATAGGGAAGTTGTATCTACAATGTGAATTTTTGCATTTTTTACAGCTTCTTGTATGATAATGTCTATGAACTTTGGCAATTTCTAGATCCAAATGATATGTGTTGCATGTTATGTATTTTTCTAGAAACTGTTCAATCTGTGAGTTGTTGTCATTTCCATAGACTGGTGCACCCTCTATCCATAATAGTGTGTGGCCATTCTCACTCCCTCCATTCTGGAATTTAGTGACAAAATAGTAGTACAATATTTTTCTGAAGAACATTTCATCATGACATATCAATTGCCTCAAAGCATTTATTCTATGTCTATAGTAACGAGTACATGTCACTGGGTCTTTTCTTATGAGGTAGTCAATATCATTTTCCAATGTATCAATTTGTTTTTTCCTTTTCCTGTTCCTATACAATACAGACACTGTAGCCACCAATGGATCCCAGTGATGCTCTGCACTTGTAAATGTGATGAAAAATATTGGGGTCCCAATTGTCGGATCATTGCAAATATAGTTTCCTTGTTTTGTTGCAAGTACTCAGCAGAGATGCAAATGTTTTTCAAATCTATGCATCCAATATCATATTTTAGGATTTTTTCTAGGTTTTCTTTGTACTTGACATCTCTAGCCAATAACTTTCTTCCTTGTAGATGGTCTTTTCTTATTTGTACCCACATGCAAGAGACCAGTTTCTCAATTATTATGTGCATTGTTTTGAAAAACAAATTTGTTATATGAGAGGAGAAGTCACTGCTTGAATGTAGCAATTCCCATCAAACTATTTTTTGGTAGTCGAATCATTGTGTGATGTCATTGGGAAGTGGATATCCATAGAACAGTGTTGGGAAGTTCAATTCCTCAACAAATTTGTCCTTGAATATTCCAAGTGGACGTTGCCCTTTAGCAGGTGCAATTTCGAAAATCTTGTCTTGCAAGTCATGAATGCGTTGTGAGTCAGTGAATCCATGTATCAATGTTTCAGCATGTCTTTCATTCTCTGATTCACCGCGTGTATCAAATTCACTAGTAGTGTCAAAAGTCTGTGCAAAGTTGTCATTTCCTTGTTCAAGAACATTGTTCCAGTTGTCATTTATACAGATGTTATGTGCTTTGTAGAGGGCCCTGGAACACAATTCTTTTAATGTTTTCATGACAATGTGCACACGCACTTTACTTGTCTAGTATGCATTCTTATATTGCAAACGTCTTTTGAGAGCTACAGCAATTGTCATTGTATCGCTAATAAATTGTGGCAGGGTTTTTTGCACAACATCTAGTTGGACAGTCACATTAATAATTGATCATGTTAAGCCCATTTGGGGTCATTTATAGCCCTAGGGTTTGATTTTTGCAAATGAAATTCGCAGACACGCAAGTCTCTCTTCAATTTTTGTAAGTGTACTTACATTTGGTAGTGGTGTGTTACATCTTATTTTGTCAGGCGTTGCAAATTGTGGAAATTTTCCATTTTGAAATGATCGTTTGCATGGAAGACAAATATTGCCACTGGAAAATGTTCTATCATTTAGTGTCAAGCCAAGGTATTATTTTTGTAAGTCAGGAGTGAAAGACTTAGTGTTTTTTGCGAAATTCAATTTCTCGCGAATCGCACATGCAATGGAAGGAGTGTCTTTAATTTGTTTCACATAGATCTGTTTTGCATCTCTCTTCCCTAGAAAAGCATGTGTAGTAAGTGTTTGTTGGTTTTCAATGCTAGCAGTGCATGGTGTTGGCTCTAGACCACGATATGTGATTTTTTCCTCTTGGTTAGTATCATGACCATTGTGGGATATGTAATTGCACCTATTTCTCTCATGTATTTGTTTTTTAACATGTGGTAGGTTAACTTATGGTTGCCACTGGAAACTAGTTTCACTTGTTGACAAACCATGTTGAAGGTGGAATTGAAATTTGTTATGAGAATTGTCTCTTCACCACCTCGATGGTGCAAACGGTGATGTTATTTTTCATTGGACATGTGATGTTTGTGTTCAGCAAAAAGTGAGAAAATGCGATTGTGTTGTGCACGCATAATTTTTTTTAGGTCATGATATGTGAGTTTATGTTTCTTGTTCAAGCTCCCTTTCACCTCATGATGGCCAATTGTACAACCTAGAGGTATATAAGGAACTGTACCAATGTATTTTTTTCTCTTGCGTATGACCTTTTTCAAGTCATGATAAGTTAGTCTACGTTTTTTGTTTAAGATCTATATGACCTGATGACAATTGGGATGAGTTTCATCCTGATTAGACAGCATGTGACACTTATGCAGATACGATGCAGTTTTGGTGGCATGGACAGTGGATCTTGAACTGGAAGTATTTCTTATCAAGGGTTGATAATGGATGTGTGGCATATAAGTTTTCAATGATATGATGTCAATTGTTTGATCGTAGTTTGAATCAATACAATAGGAATGGATAGTACCATCTAATAGGGTTGACCAAACCTGGATATTTACTCTGAATATGATATATATAAATTGTAAATAGAACGTGCCACCCTCTACATTTCCTTTCTCATATGGAATTTCCATGTTTACAAGGTATTGTTGCCAACTTCCAACTATTAGCATACTTTCTATGAGATATGATAAAAGGTGTCGATGCAAGCAGTTAAATGCCTGTTGACTGCCACTTATAATTTCATTGCAAAAGGATTGCACAATGTAAAGGTGATGCAGGAGCATCTCCCACATCAAGCAAGCCAGCGTGGAAGCGGAAGACAGCTGGACAAGCCAACACAATTTTTGAAATCACCTTGGGAGTTGTTGCGCAATCTTAAATGTAACAATTTAATGAAGCGCACTTGTACATTGTAATCGGATCTTGAGCCTTTAGCTCTCTTCCTTAGTAGGTAGACGACATTTAAGGTAGTTAATGTAAAGTAGATAGAATTTAATTCTGGATTAGACTGTTTGTAGAGTGCAAGGGGGAAACCAGATATAGACACCCTCATTGTGCATTTGTATTATTATTGAGATCCAAGAAGAAGAAGAGCATAGGAGATGCAGAGAGCTATGTAAGAACACCCATGTACTGATATTTGAATTAATAGAAGAGTTTGATTCAAATTCATGGTTTTGTGTTATTCTCTGTGTATTGATGTTGATATGCTCATTTAATGTTTTCTTCCTATTATACATTTACTTTGATATGCTATGTATATGATTTCATGTTTGAATTGAAGTCTGAGAGGAAGAAGAAATGAGTTTCAATTGTTTCTCTATCTGAGCTAGAGTTCCTGCAAGGAGTGCAGTTGAAGTGTCCGCAAGGAGTGCGTTGACAGAGGGCTCAGATAGTTTAACTTTTGTTCTCGTTCATCCAGAAGTGCAGACAGGCACAGGATCCATGCAAGGAGTGCGCAGGCTAGGCTATGTTTCAGGGTTGCGAACCTGAAAGAAGAATTTGAAGGATTTCTGCTGCAGGTGTGCGCAGGGTCAAAGGGACTTCAACACTTAGACGTGGTTGAAGTTTCGCCACAAGGAGTGCGTGCAAGGGTCTTTTATAAAATCTCAGGAAGGGTAAGGTATTCAAATTTATTGAAGAGAAGCACAAGTAGTTCATGTCGTGGAGCGTTCAAGAAGGCGTCGCAAATTACACGCAGGTGGACGAGTTCCGCGAAGGAACGCTTGGTTATTCGCAGGAATTTCCAAGAAAGGACAGACAGTCGGTATTCTCCGAGGAGAATCCGCGAATCTCCGTGAGCCATTAGATCTTGGAGAGGTGCAGGGGAGATACGACGACATATTCCCAAAAGGTTCAAAGCTCAGGAGGGGCAGAGCCATTGATCAGTTCCATGAGGACCGTTGGAACTACATGTATATCGTGTATCGGGGTTTCATGGATCGAAACTCCAAAACATTGCAACGGGAATCGCGAAATTGAAAAACGCGATATTCTGACGACAAAGGAACAGTGTGGTCCACAGCGGAGCAGGCGAGTGGATAGGTGGCACTTCATATCGGGGTTTCAAAGTGAGAAGTCCCGAACCATTGACATCAGGATTCACGATATAGCGAAATTCAAAATCCCGACGAGGTGACAGAGTGTGGAAAAGTCAACTCGCGTGTGTGTCGAGAAATCGGCATATCAGGCATTGAGAGTCGGGGATACGAGTGGTTCAACATTGCGAGTGCCGAGATCGCAATAGGAGAAGTCCCGACAGAGTAAAGGAAGGTTCAGCATTGGCTTGCATCGGGTCTCGAGGATTCGAAATACCAGCGCTCAACCACTGACCTCGCGAAGTCGCGAAGTCTGATTCCTCGATAAGTAAAGAGAGGGGATCGCACAAAGAGTTATGTGGGTGCAGATTTCCGATAGGGAAATAGAAGAACATTAAGGTTCTTCGGGTCGCGAAGGAGAAAAGATCCTGTGAGAGGGCGTGCTTATGGGTGCAGCTGCGTCAGTTTGGTATCAGAGCCCAGAAAGGTTCTTTGCTTTCTGTAGCAGAGAAGGACAATTCACCATGCCACCCAGGAGAAGGGACACGCAATCACCCGATCCAAAGGATAGGGAAATGCCGAGGAGAAGAGGCAGGCAGGTAACAGATCCAGTCATGGAGAGACAAATGCGTGATCTACGAGCAAGACTCGAAGACATGGAGGCAGCGCAAAGACGCAAAACCAGTGCAGTGGATTTGAGTGATTCCGAAAGTGAAGTTGAGGCTGAACGTGAAGAAGAAGTTGCAGCTGAAGATGCATCAAACAAGTGTTTGATCAGAGCTATTGCCAGGATGGGTGCAAGAGTGAAAATGGACATTCCAGTTTACGAGGGAAACTTGGATGCAGAAGAGCTTCTAGATTGGATTAGGGATCTAGACACATACTTCGACTATGAAGATGTCGAGGAGGATAAGAAAGTCAAGCATGTTGTTACACACTTGAAGGGACATGCAGCATTGTGGTGGGATGAACTGCAAGCTGACAGACGCTGCAAGGGCAAGCAGAAGATCAAGAGCTGGGACAGGATGATCGCGAAGATGAAGGCGAAATTCATCCCCAGGGACTATCAAATTACTCTGTTCAGGAAGATTCAGAACTTGAGAAAGAAACTGATGACAGTGAAAGAATACACTAAGGAATTCTACAAACTGAACATCAGAGCAGGTCATCGGGAGAGCGATGATGAGAAAGTTTCCAGATACATGAATGGCCTGAGATATGATATCCAGGATGAGATGAGCATGGTAACCATCCGGACGGTGGAAGATGCTTATCAGCTAGCTTTGAAAGCAGAAGAGAAGCTGAGCTGAAAGCAGAGTCAGAGGGGCCGAGGCATAAGTCCGCCCAGAGGCAAGTCAGTTGCCCAGGATAAATACCAGAAGCCCAGGGAGGAATGGAAGAAACCTCAGACTCGAACAGAGAGAGGTGGAACCTCACAGAGAGGGCCATATGTTGAACAGAGAGGACAACATAATGAGCAGAGGAGAGATTATGCTGACAACAACACTTTTCCTCATACTAGAGGTAGAGGAAGAGGAACAGGTGGAGTAATCACATGCTTCACATGCGAGAAGAATGGGCACAAGTCTTACGAGTGTCCAGAAAAAAAGAAGGACATTGGAGATGCTCACATCGCCAAAGCACAAAGGTGGGATGTTGAAGCAGAAGACGTTGAAGGCGGAAGATCGCTCATGATGCGAAAATTCCTTTTGACACCTGAGAAGGAGGTGGAAAGCTCAGTCCAAAGGACCAGACTTTTCAGGACTGCTTGCAAGACCAAGGAAAGGGTATGCAAGGTCATTGTAGACAGTGGTAGCACGGATAATGTCGTTTCTACAGAAATGGTAGAGAAGATGGAGCTAGAGACGACTGATCATCCAAGCCCATACAGAGTTTCGTGGCTACAAAAAGGACACTAGGTAACTATCACTAAATAATGCTTGGTTGAATTCAAGATAGGAGGATATAATGATAATATCTTATGTGATGTCATTCCTATGGATGTTTGTCATCTATTGCTGGGTAGACCATGGCAATATGATAGGAATGTGATTCATGATGGGCGAATGAACACATACACCCTGGAGAAGAATGGGAGGACACACATGTTGCTTCCGATTAAGGATAAGGAGGTGAAGCCAGAAGTAAGCAACACTGTACTTCTCATGAGTGGGAAGGAACTTCTTACGGAGGTTAAGAAGAAGGAGGATCCACAGTTCATTGTGGTCAGAAAACCAAGGATTGTTCTGACTAGCATGAGAGTGGATGATTTGCCAGAAAAAGTTCAGGAACTGCTGGAAGAGTTCGCTGACATCATAGTCGAGGAATTACCTCGTTCGTTGCCACCGATAAGAAGCGTGAGTCATCATATTGATCTCATACCAGAAGCCAGTTTGTCGAACAAATCCACGTACAGATTGACGCTGCAAGAGAATGAAGAGGTTAAGAGACAGGTCCAGGAGTTCTTGGACAAAGGATTGGTCAGAGAAAGCTTGAGTCCATGTGTTGTTCCAACAGTACTCAGTCCGAAGAAAGATAGAGGCTGGAGGATGTGTACTGACTCGAGGGTGATTAATAAGATAACCATCAGGTACAGATTTCCATTGTCGAGGATGGATGATCTTATGGATTGCTTGAGTGGAGAAAAATATTTTTCAAATATTGATTTGAAAAGCGGATATCACCAGATTCGCATGAGAGAAGGCGATGAATGGAAGACAGCATTCAAAAAAAACGAAGGGTTGTATGAATGGTTTGTTATGTCATTTGGCTTAACAAATGCACCAAGTACCTTCATGAGATTGATGAATTAAGTCTTGAGGGAGTTCATCAGGAAGTTTGTCATTGTGTATTTGGATGACATACTGGTTTACAGTAAGACAATGGCAGAGCACTTGAAGCATTTGGCTACAGTGATGCAGAGACTGCAGCAAGAGAAGTTGTTGATTAATATGAAGAAGTCCTCATTCATGAAGACAGAGCTCATTTACTTGGGGTTTTTTATTTATGCAAATGAGTTGAGGATGGATCCAGATAAGGTGGAAGTGATCAAGAATTGGCCATCACCGAAGAACATTTTTGAGGTGAGAAATTTTCATGGATTGGCTAGTTTCTACCGAAAGTTCATTAGGAATTTCAGTGGGATTAGCGCAACGATGATGGACACAGTGAAGAAAAGACATAAGTATTTTCACTGGACAGCATAGGCTGAAAATATTTTCAGTTTGTTGAAAAGGAGAATCACGAAACAACCAGTTTTGGTGTTGTCGGATTTCCAGAAGACATTTCAGGTGAAATGCGATGCAAGCAGATTTGCAATCGGGGTAGTCTTGAGTCAAGAAGACAAGCCGATAGCGTACTTCAGCCAGAAGCTGAATGAAGTGAAATTGAAGTACTCCACATATGATAAGGAGTTTTATGTTGTCATACAGGCATTAAAGAAATGGAGTCATTACTTGATCCCGAAAGAGTTTGTATTGTACAGTGACAATCATGCATTGCAGTTTGTGACTCAACGGGAAAAGTTGAATCAGAAACATGTCAAATGGGTTGAGTATATGCAGAATTTCACTTTTGTGATTAAACATATTTCAGGTACTGCTAACAAAGTGGTTGATGCTTTGAGCAGGAAATGTTTGTTGTTGCAGGAGTTCAGAGTCAAAACATTGGGTTTTGATGATCTCAGGGACATGTACGCAGATGATCCATATTTTGGGGAGGCGTATGAAGCAGTTGAGAATCCAATTCTCAGAGACAGGAGCCAATGGATAGAATATGTGATCCAGGAAGAATTGTTGTTCAGAGGAAATAAATTGTGTATTCCGAAATGCTCCATGAGGGAGAATCTGTTGAAGGAGAAACACAGTGGAGGATTGGTCGGACACTTCGGTCATGACAAAACATTCACAAAGTTGAGCGAGTCATACTTTTGGCCAGGAATGCGAGAAGATGTCAAGAGATTTGTAGATAGATGCAAAATTTTCCAGCATTCAAAGGGGAGGAAGCAGAATGCGGGATTCTATCAACCATTTCCCATACCAGAAAGGTTGTGGGATGTGATTAGCATGGATTTTGTATTGGGGTTGCCAAGAACACAAAGAGGTGTTGATTCAATCTTTGTGGTAGTGGATAGATTTTCCAAGATGGCACACTTCATTCCATGTCAGAAGACCAGTGACACAAATCACATCGCCAATCTGTTTTTCAGGGAGTTCATTCGACTTCATGGGTTGCCAAGAAGCATAGTTTCGGATCGAGATACGAAATTCATAGGGAATTTTTGGAGGACCTTATGGAAGAAGCTAGGAACTAACTTGTTGTTTAGTTTAGCGTATCATCCTCAAACGGATGGATAGACGGAATTCGTGAACAGAAGTTTGGGAGACTTGCTGAGAAGCTTGGTAACAGAGCACCACAACCAGTGGGACTGCATATTACCACAGGCAGAGTTTGCTTATAACGACTCAGTTAATCGGAGCACAGGGCAAAGTCCATTTCAAGTTGTCTATGGGATGCATCCAAGAGGAATTTCTGAACTGAGGGATTCAGAATAGACTGCGACTAGGAGCACTAGTGCAGAAGAGTTCGCAGAAGCGATGAAGGAACTTCACAGCCAAGTGAAGCAGCGACTGTTGGATTCAAGTTACGAATATAAGCGTGGAGCCGATCAGTGGAAGAGACAACTTCAGTTCGAGGTTGGTGATCTGGTTCTATCACATTTGAGGAAAGAAAGGTTCCCGAGAGGGACATATAATAAATTGAAGATGAAGAAAATCAGAACCTGCAAGGTCTTGAAGAAATTTGGGGCAAATGCTTATGATATTGAATTACCCGATGGGATTGAAATTTCTCCGATATTCAATGTCTCAAATTTGTACCCATATAATGCTAAGGAAACAGAGACTAGAATTGAGCAGCTAGTCATCCAATGGACGAAACAGATGCCAGTTGTAGAGAAGCCGCAGATGGAAAGAATATTGGACAAGAAAGTGAGCAAGAGAACCAGGCGAAAGCAATACTTCGAGTATCTAGTCAAGTGGAAGAACCATCCAATTGAAGATGCCAGCTGGGAGACTGAAGCGGAGATACAGAAGCATGGAAAGACCGTGCAGGAGCTCATGGACAGGAGCCCATGAAAGTTTTCAAGCGAGGGAGTATGATGCAGAAGCATCTCCGACATCAAGCGAGCCAGCGCAGAAGCGGAAAACAGTTGGACAAGCCAGCACAATTTTTGAAATCACCTTGGGAGTTGTTGCGCAATCTTAAATGTAACAATTTAATGAAGTGCACTTGTATATTGTAATCGGACCTTGAGCCTTTAGCTCTCATCCTTAGTAGGTAGACGGCATTTAAGGTAGTTAATGTAAAGTAGATAGAATTTAATTATGGAATAGACTGTTTGTAGAGCGCAAGGGGGAAACCGGATATAGACACCCTCATTGTGCATTTGTATTATTATTGAGATCCAAGAAGCAGAAAAGCATAGGAGATGCAGAGAGCTGTGTAAGAACACCCATGTACTGATATTTGAATTAATAGAAGAGTTTGATTCAAATTCATGGTTTTGTGTTATTCTCTGTGTATTGATGTTGATATGCTCATTTGATGTTTGCTTCCTATTATACATTTACTTTGATATGCTATGTATATGATTTCATGTTTGAATTGAAGTCTGAGAGGAAGAAGAAATGAGTTTCAATTGTTTCTCTATCTGAGCTAGAGTTCCTACAAGGAGTGCAGTTGAAGTGTCCGCAAGGAGTGCGTTGACAGAGGGCTCAGATAGTTTAACTTTTGTTCTCATTCATCCAAAAGTGCAGACAGGCACAGGAGCTGTGCAAGGAGTGCGCAGGCTAGGCTAAGTTTCAGGGTTGCGAACCTGAAAGAAGAATTTGAAGGATTTCTGCTGCAGGTGTGCGCAGGGTCAAAGGGACTTCAACACTTAGACATGGTTGAAGGTTTGTTGCAAGGAGTGTGTGCAAGGGTATTTTATAAAATCTCAGGAAAGGTAAGGTCTTCAAATTTATTTAAGAGAAGCACAGGGAGTTCGTGTCGTGGAGCGTTCAAGTAGGCATCGCAAATTACACACAGGTGGGCGAGTTCCGCGAAGGAACGCTTGGTTATTCACAGGAATTTCCAAGAAAGGACAGACGGTCGGTATTCTCCGAGGAGAATCTGTGAATCTCCGTGAGCCGTTAGATCTTGGAGAGGTGTAGGGGAGATACGGTGACGTATTCCCAATAGGTTCAAAGATCAGGAGGGACAGAGCCATTGATCAGTGCCACGAGGACCGTTGGAACTACACGTATATCGTGTATCGGGGTTTTGTGGATCGAAACTCCAAAACATTGCAATGGGAATCGCAAAATCGTGAAACGCGACATCCCGACGAACAAGGAACAGTGTGGGCCACAGCGGAGCAGGCGAGTGGACAGGTGGCACTTCATATCATGGTTTCAAAGTGAGAAGTCCCGAACCATTGACATCAGGATTCACGATATAGCGAAATCCGAAATCCCGACGAGGTGACAGTGTGGAAAAGTCAACTCACGTGTGTGTCAAGAAATCGGCATATCGGGCATCAAGAGTCGGGGATACGAGTGGTTCAACATCGCGAGTGTCGAGATCGTGATAGGAGAAGTCCCGATAGAGTAAAGGAAGGGTCAGCGTTGACTTGCATTGGGTCTCGGGGATTCGAAATACCAGCGCTCGACCACTGACCTCGCAAAGTCGCGAAGTCCGATTCCCTGATAAGTAAAGAGAGGGGATCGCACAAAGAGTTATGTGGGTGCAAATTTCCGATAGGGAAATAGAAGAACATTAAGGTTCTTCGGGCCACGAAGGAGAGAAGATCCTGTGAGCGGGCATTCCTGAGGGTGCGGCTGCGTCAAAAGGCATAGTGAGTGCACATCAAACTATGTTTCTATCTAATATCAAATTGCATTGAACAAACTATCTCCACACTAGATGTAGTAGTTGTTGCTATGTGCAATCCATGGGAGTGTATATGATGCATAATTTGTTTCCAATGTGATTTAAGGTCATTGCAGGTAAGGGACAAGTAAATATCGAGTCCTCCAAGATTGCATATGGATAATTTTCTATAGAGTAGTGGTTCATAATGACTACTTAGAGGATTGGCATCATGGATCAAGATGTAATATGGATCCCTAGATGCAGTTTTGTTGAATAGTAGATATCTTATTTTTCTTGTTAATGACCAAATTCCAATTGATATATTCAGCCACTTGGCCAACCACCGTATACAAAATGTATCTCCCAAAAGTCTCCTCTCATGTGCAAGCAAAGTTGCATATGCAGACAACCGCATCTTTGAAAAATACGTACTGACATCATGTATTCCATGCAATTGGCTAAGAAAATCATATGCCAATTCGTATTACTATGACTATAATACCTCAACATCGTCATTTTTTAAACAGGCCATGAAATTCTCTATCAATCCATTGCGTAGATCGATCGAGGAATAACGGAAAAGCAATAGAACGTGAAATGCATCGAAGAGGCAATCTCCCACATTATACGAGAATGCATCTAATCTAAAAAGCTCATTGTTATGTAATACCTAGTCGATATTGCCATGTACAATGGAGTCTATATCTATTTGATAGCACTCAACATATATTACTTGCTTCATCTTTTAAGTTGTGATTTTCAAGATGTTTCTTAGCTATGTCTACATAATATGCAAATAGGAAAAAAGAAAAATGAAAATTATAAGTTCGAAACTGCATACCAATTATGATATGTATCCTTCAACCTTCTTCATGTCAAATTCAATGCCCTGTGGTTGCTATATAATATGACAAACAAACAAAGCTATAGTGATCGTTGAACCATATAGAAGAGATAATGCAAATCAAACAACACTATAAATTTGCTCAGTACAAAGACTGAGTATTTAAGACATATAATTTTTTGAACTTATTCTAGGTGTGCATCTTATAAGCATTATGGTACCCATTGTATATATCTTTACAATCCTATTCACCATTTATTTTCATCCCCACTCTTCACAAATAAAAACTAAACAGATATGAAACAACTTGTTGATGTCTCCCACTCAGAAAACTCATATAGATGGTCTATCGGATAAACAAAAGCAGAAGAACTAGGCATTATGGACTTTTACCACAAGAACAAAACCAGCACATAGCACAACTTCTTAAGGTTTCAATTATCTTACAAGACGAAGAAGATATTCTAAGATGTTTCAATTATCTTACAAGATGAAGAAGATATTCTAAAAGACAGATCAGTGAACTTCTCATTCAGATTACAAAGAATCATTTCCAAAAGATGAGGTCCAAATCTGAAAATGGTGATGGAAGATTCTTTGGAAGACCCAAAGTCCAGCATAAAACCAACAACTATATTTGGTTTTTCCTCATAGAATAAGATCTTTCCCTGTCATAACCTGAGAAGAAGGGATGGTAAGGTCCTTGTATATGCTTGCTTTGCAATGAAAAGTCTGAATTTGTTTGGAAAATCCCTTTGCATTGCCATTTTCCAAAGAGCTAAGGTATGATGTTCAGGACATGAAAGTGGGCATATGTGATTGGAAGGGGACAGCCGGAACAAATGCATTAAATGTATGGTTTTTAGGAACAGAAATATGAGAAGAACATCCCATTTCCTTCTTATATGTCACTATGGTTGTTACAGAGGTGGGTTATGTGTCCAACATTGACATACAAAGGCGATAAGCTTTCTTGTTCAACACTTTTCGGGAATAGCAATACACTCTTGTTTCTCTGGTCCCAGTAGTCACATATAAGGATGTTTTGTAAGAGGATTTTCACTCTAGCATTATTTCAAGTTTTTTTTTTTTTTTTTTACATTTATTTTGATTTTCAACACTTCCTAGTTGTAGTGTCCCCAAAGCCGAACCCCGTTGTAAACCATGTTTGAAAGGAATTGTAATTATGTTTTATAGGCTAGAGAGCCAAGTTTGTATAAGCTGGAGGCTTATGTGTTGTTAGGCCAGGAGCCTACTGTTGTAAATGTAATCAAGCAAAACAATTAATAAAATATAAACACTGCCATGTGCAAACCGACCATGATGAATAAGTGAAGGGGGACTAAGCATCCATAGAGTGGGCAAGGAATTAGGGGCTGAAGGTGGGAAAAGGGGCTAAGTGTTGAGCCCAGGGGCTTAAGCCTGGGAATAATATTTTAATATTATTCCAAAAAGGCATGGGCATTTGTGTTTTATCCTAAGTGTTGGCAAGGGAGGACGTACCAGGGTGAGCCGTGAGAAAGGCTCCTCCTCCTCCATTCGACTCACGGACTGCCAGAAGGTGAATGGGTCTGACTCCTACAGAGAAACCCTCGTACTTCCTCTGAACCAAAAAGGCGTGTATCCGTGTTTGTTCCGGGATAGTTGGTACATCCCTTGTCTGAACAATTCGAACCTGCGTTGACCCTTACGTGGATTGTTTGTCACACATCCCCAGCAACCAGAGCGTGAGTCTATCCTGGGTGGGTGGATGGGAAATGGGGGACCTGCCATTCTGCACCGGGGAGTCTGGGTAATTCCCCGTGGAAATTGCTTCTCACGTGATTCCGAAAATCAACACTGTGAGACCTGGTCGCCATGGTGGAGCTTGTTTTGAAAAGTCGGAGTTTGTATTCCGGGGGGACCGGTAGTGGTCATGCAGAGAGGGATTTCACGTGAATTGTTTTCCAATGTAGGTGGTAATTGAGCCTGTGCGTGACCTCTCTCTAGGGGAGGGAGGTGGATGTGTTGGAAGAGGTTCTTCCAGAGAGTGTCCAGCACCAGCTTCAGGCTCTGAGACTTCTTGATCCGGCCTATTGCCGAGACCCAGAGAGGGAGGTTAGCACCGATGGAATGTGCTTGTGAAGGTGTATACTCCCGGGAGGAACAGGCATGTGGGGAATGAGAGTCTGGTAGTAGTGGGCGTAAGATGGCATCCTGGGAAGAATCCTTCCAGATTCTAAGTGTTGTTTTCCCTGTAACCTCAGCCTAGCTAGGATTCCTTGCCTTGGGGTGGAGCTTAGTCC
>ML777514.1:170771-216219 GCA_009831015.1 Picea engelmannii
TAGTGGGCGTAAGATGGCATCCTGGGAAGAATCCTTCCAGATTCTAAGTGTTGTTTTCCCTGTAACCTCAGCCTAGCTAGGATTCCTTGCCTTGGGGTGGAGCTTAGTCCCAGCTCGGGGGTGATCCACTGCTGAGCTGATGAACAGTGGGGTCTAAGGCTGGAAGGTTCATGGAAGGCCTGCACTTGGTTGGTGGAATCTACCACTGTTTTACAGATAAGTACCAGATGATGCTTTAAATATGTTTTGTATCTCTGTGTATTATAATGATCATGCATTATGCTGTGCATTTGGATTAATGTATTTGCCATGGATTATTTATGTTAAAATTGAGTCTTATGCTTACTCTGAGCTGAATTGTATTTCTTTGCTTAAATGCATGTGATTAATTATGAATGAGAATGTATTATTCCGCGTAGTAACACCTACATGGTAGCCAAGGTGCGCTACAGTTATTTTGGGTTATCTACCGAGTAGTGTTATAGTAACCCTAGGTAGAATGAGTGACAGGGGTGTTACACTAGTATTGAAAATTCTAACCTGCAAACTGCAAATAGTAAACAGCAAAAAACGAATAGGAATGAAACCATGGTACTGAAACTTACTCGTGAATGGGGAATGATAGAAGCGCAATTCCAATTGCGGGTGCAGAATCTCAACCCTACAAACTGCAACAACAGGTCCAATTGCGGGTGCAGAATCTCAACCCTGCAAACTGCAACAACAGGTCCAACTGCGGATGCAAAACACCAACCTTGCAAAGTTGAAGCAAACAAGGGTGCAGGATTTCAACCCTACAAAGTGCAAGGACAGGCCGAACTGCAGGTGCATGACTTCAACCTTGCAAAGTTGAAGCAGACAACAGCAAGCAGCAAACAAAAAACTGGTGAACAAGCACCAAGAGGTCCAAGGGACAAGTTTAAACATTAGATTTTTATTTATTTTTCTGGGTAATTATCTTTTGAATCTGGCAATCCAATTGTTGGTGGAATCGCAATTCTCCATTGTTCAAATTGTAGTTTTGAATGCATAGATGAATCCAACACCCTGGAAAACCCTAATCTACCTA
The DNA here is from genome assembly GCA_009831015.1 of Picea engelmannii. NCBI lineage: Eukaryota > Viridiplantae > Streptophyta > Pinopsida > Pinales > Pinaceae > Picea > Picea engelmannii. Next base: position 171,841 of record ML777514.1, read on the forward strand.
GATTATGAGATCTCAACAATTAATATATACAATTCCATCAATTATTTTGAATGTTTGACCGATTTCTAAACAACACTAATTAAAAACACAACAGGAAAAAATTCAAAAAAACTAATATTTAAAGTATTGCACCACAATGTATAGAGATTGGTAAAAATTGATAGCCTAAGAAAAATTTTATCATAAACACAAATCAAAATAAGAAAGTTACCACAATTCACATTATTGGAAAGGACTCTTTAAGAAGTAATGGAAAGTACAGAGATATGAAATGAAGAAAGTATACTCTTGTTTTGTTTTTTTGAAAGATGATGATGAGGGGTAATTATTTTCACATTCCAATTATTGTATTGAAAACTTTAGTTATATTAATTATTTTATTTTAAATCATATTTTTTTGTTTTTTTAATTATTTAGTTAAATGAATGATAAAGAAGAAAGTTAAATATTTTATGAAATTAAACTTTTTTGGTTAGTATTATTATTAAAATCTGTTCATATTTTTTTTTGTCAAAACTCTAATTTTTTTTTATTTTTTATTGATAAAATTATTGTTTTAATGTAAAAATGAATTCAGCATTCTAGAATACTCTTATTGTAACTGGTTTATACAATGTTAGACATCTATATCTGCAATTATATCAATCAAAACTCAAAAATGATTCCAAATTTTAATTAGTTGGTTTGTAGAAGTTTAGATTATGCTGATGATGACCAGTATACAATAGTGGCACTCCTTATTCTAGTTGTCAAGGTTATGTTTGACATATGGTAAGTAAAGCTTATTTTCTTAATTATTAGTTGATTATTATTTTAAATGAATATATTAACAGATGCGCATCTGGTGTAGTGGTATCATAGTACCCTCCCACGGTACTGACCGGGGTTCGATTCCCCGGATGCGCACAGACTCTTTTAAATTTTACAGCAAAACCCACTTGCTTATGTTTCGCCCTATTCCGTCCCATTTAACAGAGAAACCCTTAAATTTACTTGTAGATTCGTTTGGCACAAAGGAACGAAGTAAATCTTGATCTTCCTGCGAGCACGATGATAATGAGTTGAGTTGAGTTGACTGAAGTTTGGAGTTTGATTTCTGGAACGATAATCTTTATTTATTTATGGCCAAAAATAAATAACAACTTAGAGAATAGAAGTAACTCAACTATAAGGATCGACTGAAAATCCATCTGAGTGGTGTAGTTAGTATCACAGAGCAAAGGTCTCTAGGTAGGTCTCTAGGTCGAGTCTGTCTGAGTGGTGTAGTTAGTATCACACAGCAAAGGTGTCCAGGTCGAGTCTGTCTGAGTGGTTTGAAGATCTTTTTTGGGGTTTAAATTTATAGTTGAAAATCAATCTAGTTGAAAAAGAAAGGATTTTTTAAAGGAAAATTATATCCAATTTCAACATTTTGTATTGTATATTTCTCGACAAAATGGTGTAGCCAAAAGGAAAAAGAGAACTTTGCTTGAGATGACTCATTCTATGCTTCATTCTAAATGCTTGGAGTTGATAATTTTGGGTGGAAGTTGTGGCTTGTGTGAATTATATTATGATTAGGCTAATCTACTAAAGCAATGAGAGAATTTTCTCTCGAACCAACAATTAAGAATTTCAAAATTTTTGGTTGTGTTGTATAGGTTTGCATTTTAGATAAAACAAAGAAAAAAATTAGATATTAAAAGTTATAAGCATATATCTTTGTTGGTTATAGTGAGGAAAGCAAATATTATTGCCTATTTGATCCTATCACTCAAACTTGATGTCAAATTTGATGATGATGGCCTATGCCCTCATTCTCCTTGTACCTATGGCAATGTTCAATTGTTTCTTTCTTCTAATGATTTTAATGTTTTATATACTATTATTGTTATTGGCTCTAACACTTCTATTTCCTTTGGAGCTCCATTTAGTTATTCTGGCTCAAGATGTTATAGAATTTCATCATAATTATGTTGTTGAGAGTGTGGTGTAGCTTATGGATTTTGCACGACATATACCTACCCACTAGAGTGTTGCAATGTGGCCTACTTATTTGTTTTTTCCATGCATGACCCACCCTATAATGACATCAATAGATTTCTATCCACCTTCTATGTTGGATCACTTTCCATGAAACCCCTTACTATAGCTTAGATGTGCAGCCTCTTGGGGTTCCTTGTTGCTTTCCTTCTCCCTCTCTTGACCTTTGGTCACTGTCTTGGCCATGTTAGACCATTTGGGGCACTCACTTACTTTTTGGGACCAAAAAGAGGGCTTGGAGCCCCTTATTCTCAATTCCTAACTCCTCTTCTATGCTCTTGGGTTACGCATCCATGTCATCTCCATCACCTCTATAGGTATCTCTTTCTTTTGGCATCATTAATCCTTCAAAGGTTTCTTTTTTGGTCCTATGATATCTCCATTGGATAAGTCCTCTCCAACACCTTAGACGATTCAATCCTTCTACCTCAAGGGATATTCCAGCTCAGCTAGGGAAATATATGTGCCATTTTCTAAGGGAAACCTTTGGGTCACCATAAAACACTTCATTGTTTGATCATTTATATGGAAAATCTAGGTATTGTTATTACATTGTATTAGAGATCGAGATCAAGATCAAGTATTTTTGCAAAATGGTGTACTAACATCATGTGCAAGTTCAATCTAGTGGAGTAAATCTTTTTTGGAGGCTTGTGGAAACTGTCATCTTCATCCCAAGCAACTTCAACACATATAGTAGCCTTCTTCTGGGTGATTTATTTCATTTTTCACCTCCTTTTCAAATTTTAGCATATAGGTTAATTAGCTCACCCAAGAAAATTAGTAAATCAACATTAGTTAGCATTCATTCCTTTGCTAATTTGTTGTTAATTATGTTTAATGTTGAAACATAGTTGAATTACCCAAATTAATGTATAACCTTAGGTCACATAATCAACTCTAAAACCTCAATTTACCTAGTGGCATTCCCTCCTTTGTTCTCCCTCTTTTTTCCCATCCTATGGTTTCTCAATTTTTCCCTAAAAGGAGTGATGAATCCACACGTTCCTTCCTCTTTGTAGTAGCATTGTGCCTCATTCTAACCATCCCAATACATTTTAATGACTCTAGTAGGGAGTTCTACTGAACCCTTTTTTTTTCCTCAAGTGAGGGCTCCCTTTCTCTTCATCTCTCTAAGCCATTACGATGAAGGAGGAGTTGTGTAGTTGTTTATATTAGGTCTTTGCTTAACCTCAACCCTCTTCAAGTCTGTCATGAAATAGGTTTCACTACTCCCTCCCTACGTGCATCACTTGTCAATGTTTTAACCATTCATAAAAAAAATCATGTGACTCCTTAAATCCTGGCATCATTGTTCAACCTAAGACTATGCCCTCCCCTTTCATATTTCTCAACATTGATATTGACTATAACCTCCTCCTTGGATGACCCCATATTTAATCCATGATGGCCATCCCATGTGTCATCTTAGGAGAGATACTCTTCTACCATGAAAGAGAGTCTTATTTCATTAATAGATATCCACATTCATTTTCCCTTGCCTCAACGGATGTCGACGTTACATTTTTCAATCTCCCCTTCAGTGATACTTGTGACATTTCCTCTATTTCTCATAGTTCTTAGAGATGTCGAGTAGAGTCAAGACTTCATCAATCATGTTTTATCTCATTCCACCTTGTCTCCATAAATCCTAACAAGAGGTGCAAGTATCATAAGCATGAGACCCATAATATGAAGGATTGTCGTGCTCTTAAAAGAAAAGATGTCCTTCATAGCCTTTTTTTCCTCCAATGCAACATCATCCCCACTTATCTCCCAATCCAAGTTTTGTTTTCTTTAGCTTCCATGTGTCCATGTCCTTCATTGAGCTCACTTCCTCAAAAATCTTCCCCCACTTGAGCCTCGGTTTTGGAAAGGGGTCTCTTGTGATCACTATTCATCCTATAGTATCCCCCTATGTTTGAGTATCATGTGTTCCTTCCTCCCATCTATCATCTATATTATCTCCTTATTCTTTGTCCATATTCCTTCCTTCCCTTGGCCTGACCCATCGTAGATAACATCATATGAAACTCCCTCTTACACCCAGTGTCCCTCAATCATTTCCTTACCATGCCTAGGAAAGATACCTTTACCTCCTCATTTTTCTCCTCTAGTCCCCTCTCTATATCACTTTTCTCCCTTGATATACGTGGGTAGGGGTATGTTCCTCCCCTCATATTTTTTATCATCTCAAGGAAGTATATTTTCACTTCTCTCCTAACTTCTAACACACTTCTTTCATTTTCCCCTTACCTCTTCTCCTTCATTGCCCCTTGTCCTTTGGAAACTTGAGGCAAGGTGCACCTCTATCCCTAACATATAGCTAGTATATCAAGGTTATACTAGCCTTAGAAGATATCCATGATTTATTATGGTTTACCAAGTATTAATGAAGCCTCATATCAGATTAGGACCTTTGTGGGGCCAACTTAGGCCTTATGTTGTTAGTATTCTTTAGATCAAGAAATTAGTAACCCCCTATTTCTTTATTTTCTTATACTTGTTTCTCTTATATTTCTCCTCCTCTCCTACCCCTATTCACTCTTCCAATATCTCAACTCTGTTTTCCTCTCTCTACACCCTTCTCGGATGCCCTATCAATAGTTGGGTCCCTCTAGGTCATTATCTCAAGTAGGGCTTGACTCAATATTACTTCTTTATAAATGGAACTGGACATTTTGCCTCTTCTTCCTTGTCTCTCCTCTAAGACATTAGTCTTCGTTGTCACATCCTATAGACCATAGCTACGGGGTTCCTCCCTCAATTGTGCCTCCACATCACCTTACTCTCACCATTGTTTCTATCTCCCACCTTTTCCCTTTACTAGTACTTCAATATTGTTGTCACCATTGGTTTATTTCCTTTGCTAGTTCTTCATTAGTGCTATGTTAGGGTCCCACCATAACTCCCCTAGTTAGTGGAATAAATTTCTACTTAATGTTTTGATAGCCAAGTCTATTAAATAAGACCCCACAAGGTATTAGAGTGTGAAATCAATAGATGTAACTAAGCTCGTTAAAGAAGGTCCACTAGTTAGTGGTTGAGACCTCATTAATGGAGGTTCACTAGGTGGTTAGGGTTTTTGTCAATTAGAAACTATATATTGTAGAAAAATTTATATAGTTGGTTGTCAAGTGAATATTATTGTAATTGGATCTCTCCTCATGTTGGAGGTTTCCCCCTTGAAGAGGAAAGCAAACATTACATCCAATTCTAAATATCAATAAAGGTTTTCTTACCATTGTTATTTTCCAATTCATGTTTTGTTTATTTGCTTTCTATGGTTATATTTCCTTCTATCTCACTCTATTTATTTTCTTTTTGAAACTATATACCTTCTAGTTTTTTCTTAATATTCTATTTTAGTTAATAAAGAACACCACAAGTGGTATCAGATAACTTTCTTGTGCCGACAAAATACTCTTAATACCGGATGAAGCGAGACGGAAGGTCATTGCGGCTAGGGCCTAAACCCTAGCCGCCTCCGCTCTGGTTTTCGATTGCAGGGGTGCGTCTTCATCTGTAGCAGCCGACCAGGGTTCCCCTTTGAATACAGGGCCGCGGATCGGCATATCAAAGCGTCCCTCTCACCTGCGTTTTCCTAATTTTGGCATGCGTTTTGGAGCAGTGGGCTTGACTTGCCTCTGCGACTTGCTCCGTCCTCTTGCTTGCTGGTGGTCGCCGCCCTGCTACGATGGCCCCAGATCCGATTGCCGAGTTGGAAGAAGATCCTTTGGAAGCATTCAAAACGTTAGTCTGCTCAGTAGGACCTAAATCCAAGCCTTCTCTCTCGTCTAAGTTTGTTAAGAAGATGGAGGAGATCCCTTCTCTGGAGCTATCTCCAAAGGACCCTTGCAATCTTGCCCTCCTTCTAGCAGAAAAGGCCCTCATCAAAAAGTTTACGGGGTTATGGCCTAGCCCCAAAACGGTGGAGGCATGGATGGATGATCGTTGGAAGATGTTGATACAAGGAAACGTTTCTCTGTACGTAGTAGGCAGGGGTTTTTTTATCTTCAGCTTCACGAGGAAAGAGGACCGTGATCTAGTTTTCAGATCTGGACCCTATTTCATGGGGTTGAGAGGGTTGTTCTTAGCCCTCTGGACTCTTGAATTCAATCCCGGAGCCGAGATCACAGCAGCCCCTGTTTGGGTTAGGCTGCCTCATCTTCCCTTGCATCTCTGGGGGATAATATCTCTGGAGGACATTGGAAATAAGCTTGGGCGTTTCCTGGACAGGGTGGAGCCGAAAGGGGATCAGTTTACCTGCACTCGTATTTTTGTTGAGGTTAACCTCGAGAAAGGACTTCCAGAAGCCATTAAACTCTCCCTGGGGGAATGGTGCCATATCCAAGAGCTGGACTACGAGCATATTCCTTTTAAGTGCCTCCGGTGCCATGCTTACGGTCATTTCGCAAAAAGTTGCCCCAAAGCCTCTAAGGAGCCGGGACCAGTCAAAGAAGATGATTTTCAGCCAGTAACTAACCGACGAAGGCAGCCAAGGCGAAAGGATCCGCTAGCCCAGGCTCCTAAGGCCACTCATACTACAGAGGCAACTCTAGAAAATAAAAACAACTTTGATGCGTTGAAGGAAGATGAAGCCCTAGATCCAGAAGCAACAGCAGTTAAGGAAGATCCTTCGGCAGACGAAAGCCTTCCGGATTCCACCCCCCCAAATTCAATGGCAGCGAGAGAAACTCAGGCTTCAGTTCCGAAACCTTCTGCCTCTGCAGGTCTGGCTGTTTCAGTCCCCTCTAGCGACTCTGTGGAAACTTCTGAACCTGAAGACAAATCAATTTCGTCTCCACCCCTTACCCAAGGGCGAAGGACCAACAAAGCGCGCAGAGAAAAGGAGGCGGCCTCCAACATTTCTTTAGGTTCTCATAAAAATTTGGATCCCTACTTTAAGGGGAAAATTTCATCCCCCTCGGTTTAATGCTTTGCTTCTGTCTTCTACTATGCTCACAATTTGTGAGAATCTACTCATGTATGCAATTTTTGTCATTTTCTCGAATTAGCTCAAGAAGCAAATGGGATTGGTCTCCCAAGACATTCACAAGAAGGTTGGCAGCACTGTTAGAGGTCACCAACCTTCTTTAGATTTGTAACTCTCTGATTCTGGCTTGCCAGAAAGCCGATTAATTCAACATAACCGTTCTTGTCAAAAAAAAAACTTTCTTGTGCCGACATATGCTCCAAATTTCTAAAAACAAATAGGCTAGAGATGTGTTCCAACATCTTTAAATAACACGGAGATCTATTGCTCAGTGAGTAACATGTGATTGGGGAAGAATACACACATAAAATACAAGAAGTGTCCCTTGGTTAGACAGCCTTGTGACCTTTGTTGGTATCCCCCCGAGCAGTACCACATCAGACAACACATGTATATGAAATTGTCTCCCACACACCTCTAGATATATTAGAAGCCCCCTAATCACATGAGAAACCATCCTTAAATAATCCTATCATCTATCTTGTTTCTATAGTATGCCATAATATCACTTGGGGAGATCACTCTCACATACCAAGGAATTGGGTAGTATAGCTAAGGGTACAGTCTATCCTCCTTAGTTTCATGGAAGATTAAATCGAGGGTTATTGTTAGAAACCCTTTAGTAAAGCAAAGAGATATAGAACTTGAAACTCCTTTGTTCTTTAGACCCTACAAACCCTAGCCTCTTCCTACAAACCCTAGATTTTGCAGCATAGGCAGCGAAATTCCTACACAAATTGCAATATCATGAATTTGGGAATTTCATCAATGCAGTAATATTGAGAAGGGAGTAATACTCCCCTTAAAAAAAAAATTTAAAATTATGGGGGCCACCAACACTATTGCATGATATATAGTTCAAAATAATCATTGCACAACGTTGATTGTTGTGATGTCACTATGCAATAAGCATTATTGTGTGTGGACTCTCTCATCCCATTGTTTGTGACCCCTCTCCACAAATTCCTCTCGAAACACTAATCATGTTGGACTAGTTCTTGGATAACCTCTTTGGTGAACCCAATGGTCCCATTCCAAACAACCGTAGCATGTTATCCATGGGTTAAGTAAAGAAAGAAATTAACTCCCTCTCTAAATCAATGAAGAAAATGGAAGCCAATGTCTTTCCTCACTGCACAAGTCAGCCTTTGTTTTGATTAGATTGTGTAGCTAAAGGGTAAGCCTAAGGAGTGTGACATTGTCTTTGGTGAAAGTCCCATAAAGGTAAGGACCTTGAGAATGAGTAAGATCCCACTAATCATTTATCTTTGATCATTTGCATAATCTAATGCCTCACCTCCCTAAAGTTGATCTGAATAAGTTTTATGGGTCAAATCTGACCAGTTGGGTTAACCAAATGAAGCACTAATTTTCCCTTCGTGCCATAGAAAATGAACTAATGAAACTCAGAATTTGTGTCCTCTATCTAGATATGGAACATTGGTAGTGATGATAATGGCATAAGAACACATATCCAAGGGTCACTACATGGAGGCAATTTGTGAAAGCCTTGTTTGCTCATTTTATCAAAGATACAATTTTTTAGGGCCAACTTTCCAAATTGTGCCAAACCAACACGGTGGAATGTTATATTGATGTTTTTGGGAATTTGGTTGTTAGAATCGATGCTTTATTAGTGGTCTTAAGGAATAAATTGGATCCCAAGTAGAGTGAACCAACCTACTACTTGGTTGGAGGCCACTCAACTTTCTCATTGTGCCCAAGTTATATTCTATGCCATGTCTAAATGCTCCAACTTTGCTCCACATCCCTACCCAAATATGGTATCTCCTCAGCAACCCAGCCCAACCCTCAAGGTCCAAAAGTTGACACGAGTTGGAATGGTGGAATATAAATTCAAGGGCCTTTGCTACAACTGTTATGAAAAAATTCTCTAGAGCATAAATTATTTATGGTTGTTTCTTAGGACATTTATAATGAGGAAGTTGATGGCGGGACTTGGGAGGAAGTCACTCCCATCACTAAGGAATTTCCTCTTCTTGACCAACCCGGTGAAAAACCCCAATTCTTCCTTCATGCTTTGGCTGGTATTTCTTCTCCTCAAACACTAAATTTGGTTGGCTAAAAAGGCCATTGTCTTAATCAATTATGGTGGCACCCATAATTTCATTCATTTCCATGTTGCCTAAGAAACCCATTGTTATATATGTGTTGTCAACAACTTTCAAATTATGATTGCTAATGGGGGATCTATGAAATGTGGTGGTCGGTGTAAAAATTGAAACTTCAAATGGGTGAGTATTTCTTGAAAATTCACATGATTTCCATCTACGAATATGTGATATTATTTTTAGTGCTAAATGGATAAGAACATTAGGCCCCATCACCATCGACTTCCTGGAATTATTCATGATTTTTTAGAAGGATGGAAATTCCTACATGCTCAAAGATCTCAAAGAAGGTTCTCCATAAATCATCATCTCTGGCCATATGGAAAAACTTCTTAAAAAGGGTCATTCTAGAATTATTGCAGCATAATTCCATGTTATTCAATCCTTTGAGGATGCCTCTCATCTAGTTCATCCAAATTTGCAGTTAGTATTCGACAAACACCAACAAGTCCTTAAAAATCCCCAAGGATTACCACCCTCAAATGGACAACATGATCATAGCATTCCACGTCCTAGTATCCTACCACCCCATGTGTGCCCATATCATCATCATTTTTCCCAAAAGACTAAAATTGAAAAGATTGTCCATCAACTATTATCTCTTAGTATCTTTTGTACTAGTACTAGCCCCTACTCTTCTTTGTTTATCATGGTCCTTAAGAAAGAAGGCACTTGGCACATATGTCCTGAGTTTCACACTCTTAACAATTTGACAGTTGAAAATAAATCCCCCATTGCAGTCATTGATGATCTCATAGATGAGCTACATGGTGCACAATTCTTCACCAAACTTTATTTTTTCTTTGGTTATCACCAAATTTGCATGAAGCCTAAGCTAATATTCCCCAAACTATTTTTCGCACTCATGATGTTTATTATGATTTTTTATCGATGTCCCTTTGGTCTTCTCAATGCACCTTCCACCTTTTAAAGTCTCATGAACCTGTAATGCCCCATTTTGACTTCGACAGTTAAACTGCATTATGACCTATTTTAAATTTTGTGTTTATTATATTTGGAACTCTATTAGAATGATGGAACTTTAGTATATGGACATGTGGAACTACCTATATGTGAAAGTTATGTATATTTATTTTTTATGGTATTAATGATGATTGTTGTCTGATTTACTTCCAACATGCAAATTTAAATGAAAGATTGTGGTACATGGATACCAATTTAGATTATATGTTGAAATGAATCAATAGGTACCATGCATATGAAAAATAAAACTAACTTGTTTACATTTTTAATCGATGAGAAACATGGCAATCACATATACATAGTTATATGGTTATTTGTGATCTTGTTTTTTGGTAAACTAACCTACAGGTTGAATGAGCTAAATGATAGCCAGATAAGTGCCACACTAAAGTGATGTAAATGTTGTGTACATTGAAAGAGAAATGGTATATTATGAAGCATTAATCTGTTATTTAATTATTGGTTTAGTATATTTCTATGATATGTGATCAAGTGTGGGTTTTACAGACAGAGTAGTTTCCCAAACTGGTCATTCAATGACATAGATCTAACAACCACAATAGTAGCTCAATATGGTATTGATGGGGTGTTGACCGTGGTTCTATTAGGAGGGGTGTAGGTATTTCCCATCATTTATCCTTTGAAACCTGGAGTCATGGGAGAGTTGAGTTAAGCCACACTCCTCTAGATGTGTGATGGCGACTTCCGATTGCTTATTGGGGAATCTTGATGGAGATAGTTGACACTTCCACTTATAGGTTCTATCTGGGGTTAAGTCAATATAGTTGACGCTCCAACATAGTCAAGTAGAGGAAGGATAGGATGTGGAATATGGAAGTAGGTTAGGGAGAAAGGGTGAGTCATAGTAGTTAATAATGTTATTGGGAATTAGAAATCCAAACTTAGTTCCTTACTTAGTCCAATTTTTGTTATTAAATGCTTTCTTAGTCATGTATTATGATTGTGGTGTAATGTTCATTTCATTTTGGATTATTGTGACTTTATTAGTAAGATTGTTGGATGTTGTGTTTAAAGGATTACTCCCTTGCATGATTGGATGATAACACATAGGAACTATGCATTAGATGTGATGATTGTTATCATTAGTACATGCACAATTTCTATATGCGATTTTTAAGGTAAAATACTTTTATCCTATAGAATTTAATCCTCCAATATGTGGGATTCTTAGTTCCAAGGTTGGCAATTGAATCTCTAAATAGGTCCATGAGACATAACTCGCAGAAAGAAGTAGCTATCATGAGAGATTACTGAGACATAAGGACACATCTATTGAACCCCATTGATTCAGGAACCCAGCTGATTCAATTGAGGGTGGGGGTGGAGGGTAATATTATAGAAAACATAATATGTTTTCTCTAATATTACCCCCCATCTCCACCCTAATACTTTTATCCTATATAATTTGGGATAATCATTTTAGAAAAATATGGAAATTGGGGGATTGTTTTTGGAAAAAACCATGGAAAATTATCCCATGGGTGAAATTTAGCCCCTAAAATTTTCCCCTGAAATTTAGACCCTAAGTACCTTGAGATTTGGATTGGGAAATATGGTTGTGTTGTGTTTGTTAGAGATACATGCATGAAGAGATGAGAAACCCAGGTTTCCTAGAGCTAGAAACTAGAGAAGTTGCTAGTTGGATGGGAGGAATAAACCTAGTTTGGGCTATGGAGCTAAAGAGTTAAACTAATTCAGGACCACTACCTAGTTGGACTACTAAATCAATATTTTATTAATACTTAACTATTTATATTAATTCAATATTTTCATTTTAGTTATTGAATTTATCATTCAATTAAAAGAGTTGTAAGATGTAATCTTTGATATAATTTTAAATACTGTACAAATTTAAATACGGGAATTTAAATACGGTAGGAAAAATACCATACGAATTTAAATGTACCAGAAAACAAGTAATAGGATACTTAAAACTGGAATAATAATACATAAACTTATTAGTCTATAGAGGTAAATCATCTTTTATTATACATTGAGAAGGGTCCACAATTAGAATTAAAATAAGTAATAGGATGCTTAAATTGAGATAACAATGCATAAATGTATTACTCTCTGTAAAGGTAAATCGTCATTTATTGTACATTCAGAAGGGTCCACAATTAAAATTAAAACAAGTAATGGGATACTTAAACTGAGATAATAATGTCCTGGATGGGGTGCCATGTAGCGGAAGGAGGCCACGCAACCCTCCCATGACTTCAGCAATAAATATGGCCAGTCATTGTCCCTCACCTCAGTCTTGAATGGAGAGAAACCTTGATTACTTGCAGAGGAAGGGAGGACAACTCCCTCAAGTCCGGTTAATGGCAGTATTTAGGATTAATGGTATGAGGCAGGTGAGTACAGTGGTCATGTCCACCCAGAGGTTATCTCTCCTGCCCAGCCCTGGATGGCATTATTTCAACTTTGAGCTCCGCTATCTTGCTCACTCTGAGAATCTGATTATTGTGCAGTGGGTTCTCCTGGCAGTAATTCAGTGGATTCTTCGCCCCCCTCGCTCAGCCATGACGAGAGAGAGAGGTAAGTTGAGACGTGGACTTGCCTAGTATAGTTGTGTTGTTAGATAGAGACGTCTGCATCAATTGGAAAGGGCCTTGTCCATTGTCAGGAATCATCACACTGAGAGGCCACGAACTCGACTGATGACTTACATCGAGGAGGAATTTCTGGAGGAACCCATCCAGGTTCCACCGAAATCCCTCCTCTACACGGTCCCGGACGATTTATTGTTCCCCAGCACCAGCAAAGATAGTAAAAGTACCCAGGCTGCCATGGAATGCACCACATGCATTGTCGAGGAAGAATTCCCAAAGGAACTCCTCAACACAGCTCCAAGCGCTTCCCTCCAGGACAACACCAATGAAGTTGATGTAGGAGTTGAGGCGGTCAAGGATGGTGTCACTGACACCATGCAAGAAAACCTCCCCATCTTGGCGCCTCCACCGCTAAATGCAATTCCAAAATTCGACCCAACTCCCCCCAGTCTCTTCACCTCGGAGCAGCTCAAGCTCATTTTCGATCTCAGAAGCCACATTGCAGATTAGCTTCATCGGGACACCCTCATTAGAAAGCGGATTGACATGCTCTTCGATGCATTCTCTAATGCACTGGCCAAGCAACGTTTCCCGACCTGTGCGCAACCCTTCATGCTATAGCCCAATGATGGCACTCTCCCTGGAGCTATGGATGACAGACCCCCTGGTGTCAATGATTAGCTTCTTGTTATTCTGTACTGGTACTCTACATAATCCTTGTCTAGTTTTATGTATTGGGACTCTGCATAATTCTTGTCTGCTTTTATTTTTCCAACAGTTGTTAGTTTGTTTTAGCTTCCAAAGACAGATCTGTCGGGACAAACATCCGCCTCCTGCTCTAGTTTCCAATTGGCAGGGAAAGTGGTGGATGGCTTTTTTGGCCAAAAGTATAACAGGCGGCCACCTATTCCAGTTTCCACTAGTTTGGCGAAACATGTGGCAGGGTGATGACATGTGTCTTTTTTGTACAGTGACAGTACAATAATAGGATTTACCCCTTTTTTATTTACAAAAAAAAATGAGATAATAATACATAAACTTATTACTCTATAGATGTAAATCATCTTTTATTATACATTGAGAAGGGTCAACAATTAGAATTAAGTTAATTAAGTTCCATACAACATGGAAGAAAATTTTGCAAGGTAGATAAAGAAACATGTGTAACCTGACTACCCAAAGCTTGAAGCATTAAAAATCATGAAATTTCCATGAAAGGATAACCTATTCACTTGTAAAAACCAAAGAAAAGAGATAAGTAGGATTGAACTCAAAGGAAAAAAATTATCATAGATGTATTTATAATTAAAAAGTAGAAAAAAAAGGAAAAATCTCTACCTATCTAGAGGATTCTCTATATATCTATTTTCAATGTTACAAAAAGGATGTTAATATGTATATAAAAAAAATATCGATATATATGTATCCTAAATTTATTTATACATAAAAGGTATTATATATGTGTGTGTGTGTGTGTGTGTGTGTGTTAATAAAAAAAAATATTTACCCATTCATCAACGAGCTCGGACTTACTAGGGTTCCAGATTCGAATCCAACGCGTGTCACCCTCTCTCTTGTTGTTGCAGCCATGGAGACCGAGGGAGGGGGGCCTTTGGCCCCCTCCTACAATTCCATCACTGCCAAGGAGCATGGATCCAACCATTCCAATTGACCGTCCTTCAAACTCCCAGATGGCATGTAACAAATCATTTGGGAGGAAGAAATGTCGAAGGAGAAGCCGACGGAAATCGACCCAGAAACCAACCACCCAAAAACTACTTATACTTGGGAACCAGGCAAATGTATCCTGCAAGTCCTGATCGCTCCAAAATATATCATCATCTCTCCAAGAATCGAATATCAGAAACAATACATGAGGGACTTTGCCTTGATAGGGAAATTCCTGGGGCTATGGCCTTCGGAAAAGGACCTCATCAAATGGATTCAACATTGGTGGAAGCCCAAGGGCCACTATGACCTCCAACTTGGATCAAGGGCTTCTTTACAGTCATATTGCACAACCTGGAGGACAGAAACCGAATCTTTGAAGGAGGGTCATACTTTTACAACTCGGCAGGATTCTTCCTCCGCTTTTGGACGGAAAGATTCAGCCCGGAAAAGGAAGACTTCACCCATGCCCTGGTCTAGCTGAGATTATATTCGCTCCCACAGGAATTTTCTTTGGAATATATTCTCGCAGGAATTGGAAACACCATTGGCATCTATGTCAAAGCCTCAGAGGCGACACGACAATGAAGGTACACTGCTTATGCCTGCATTTGTGTCTATTTGAACATCTCCAAACCTCTCCCCATAACCATTACCCTAGATTACCAAGATGACGAATGGTCCCAAACCCTAGACTATGATCACATCCCTTCTTTTTGTCAGAAATTCCACAAGCATGGTCATCTCTTCCGCGAATGCCCTTTAAATAACCCCGCTAAAACCTCTTTGGAATACCCTGACAAATCCAAGGATGGTTTCACCCAATTCACGGGTCGACGCAGGTATCAAGCCAAAAAAGAACCCCCCAGCCCCCCCAAGACCCCCAAGACCCCCAACCAAGAACTCCTTCGAAGCTCTTCAAATCTCGTCAGATATCCCCTCCTCCTCAACCAACCCACTGACAACTCCTGCGACCAACCAAAGCCCATCCATTCTCGATCACCCTGCCCCACTTTCTTCTCAACCACCACCCTCAGAGGCATCCATTTGTTACACATTAATTTCATCAACCTTGTGAACATTAATGATGTAAACCTATCCTTTGTCTTTAGAAGGATCAATATCCTGAATTCCTAAAGAAAGAAGGGAGGAGAAATTTCCCTAAGAGAAGAAGTTGTATTTTCCTTTGTAAAAACCATGTTTTGGAGGATTTCTGCAGGTTGCTATATACATAGGGTGCGGAAATGCCTGATTTCCGCAGGTTTCTCTATAGCTAGGGTGCGGAATTTCCACAAGTTGCACTATAGCTAGGGTGTGGCGGCCTCCGTACATRGGAAAAAATGAGCATTTTCTCGATGCTTCTAGAAGGAGAAGCTTCTATGGTGAGGTGGCCTCCGAATGGTTTGGATCTTACTCGCTTTCATGATTTAGTGGGATCATCCTAACCTCCTCACCTTATCCTCTTCAACTTATAAAAGGAGAGGAGATCTCATGGAGAAAGTTGGTTGGTTTTGGAGCTTGGATTTTGTAGTTGGATTGAGCTTGGGAAATTTATGTTGACTTTGAGCTTTGCTTTGTCAAGATAAATTGTGAGCAGTTATCAAATACATAGTCTCATAATCCATTGGAGCAAGAAGTGTGTGGGAAGCAAGGAAATGTTGGAAGGAACCTGACGACATCAAGGAATATGGTTGTATCTTTCTTCCACATAATATAATACAGTGGCATGCTTCTTTCCCATAAAATTATCTTTACTTTATTCAATAATTCCTTGATCATATGCATAGGTTGTCATTGAATATATTCTCTCTGGTTTCACTTTGGTTGGTTTGTGTCTCACTGCAGATTTAATATCACAAGAGCACCAGAGCGAAGCAGGGACAACAAAGACATAAGGAAGCGATATTCAAAGGTATGTCACTCATCCTTTCTTTGATGATAGATTCGATGATTAGAGCCTAGGTAAAGTGCCATGTTTTGTCTCGTTTTGTTCTAGATCTAGGTGGATCTGGGGAGATTAGTTTATGCCCGCATTTACCGATTTACCCAACAACAAAATTGGCAACTCCACTGGGAAACAGAATGTTTTCCTAGTTTTCCTTGTTTTCTTTCTTTGATTACTTGGTTTATGTTTTCTGAGTCACTGGGAGATCCAGCTTGACTCTCTGACTGTTAAATTTCTTGGGAAAACCTTCTTAATTTTTAATTTTTTCCATTTTTGTTTGATTTCTGCACCCTGCTTTGAGGGACAGTACGGTGACTTAGGATTTCCGCACCCTACCTATTTAGACCAGTGCGGAAACTCCGCACCCTACCCATATCTAGCCTGTGGAAATCAAGGATTCCCGCACTGTGTTAGTCTACAGCGTGCGGAAATTGTGAAAAAATGGATTTTTGATGGTTTTTTCCTTACCCAGACCTTGGATTTGGTTTTGGGGTGAATTTTTGGGTTTGATTATGATTTGTTTATTGTCTTCTTGACAGCTTTGAAACTACTTTTAGCCATCTTTGCTTTGTTTTCTTTTGAAAGATTTAGTCGCTTGCTTTGAGTGTCTTTCAGTTACAAAGCATTGTCTTTTCTTTAGAATTGTTTGGTGAAAGAACTTATTTTTATTTTATTGAATAGTTCATGTTAAAAGAGAAAATGGTTTGGGTTGCTTTGTTTCATGTTGATTCGTTATTGCTTTTAGCTATCTTTGAAACAAAAAATTTTAATTTCTTGCTTTATATTAGATTGGGGAAATCCTTGCATTTGAAGTAGTGAAATTGCATGATTTTTTGTCTTATATTCTTAAAAAAATTCCCGCTCATG
This sequence comes from Picea engelmannii, assembly GCA_009831015.1. Classification (NCBI taxonomy): domain Eukaryota; kingdom Viridiplantae; phylum Streptophyta; class Pinopsida; order Pinales; family Pinaceae; genus Picea; species Picea engelmannii. The sequence goes on from ML777514.1 coordinate 189,031, forward strand.
GTCGGTGGGGGCCATAAATTGTGTATTGGTGTACAATCTATTTTGCTCATTTCTTGAAAATATTGATATTGATGGGTTTTAAAATTTTGGGACATTGTGCATATGGGAATGATTCGTTGCATATAAAGGATGAACCTCCCAGCCATAGGCTTTGTTGCTCCAAATATCAACAATAGGCCACCCTCAAGCTGAGGTTATGAATCCACAAGGATATTTGGCCCTCTGGTTGTCCACTCTCCACACACAACAACCCCAAAACCCAGGTTCTACTCCCATAACAATTCCAATCCTCCAACTCTCTCCTTTCCCCACAACTTGCACTACCCAAGAAATGTACCTCGTTCATTGATCACAGTTCCTCAGGCTGTATCATTCATTTATCAAGTTCCTTGGTGCACTTGGTTGGCTAGGAAATCTTAGTTGGGGACTTCTAAGAATTCACAGTTACCCAAGGAGTTCTCACAGTAGCCTTCGCAAGGCTCTTGAGACATTTCCTCAACAAGAATTTGTACAACAGGCTTACAAACTGATTTACAGGCACATGTGCCTCTTTGTTAACACCAAAACATATCCAAATAATGGTTTCCTTCAAGTATACCATGGTTTTTATTCTTCCCAACCCTCTACTCCCCCTTTGCTACCCAAAATATCCATGTAATAACTCCTCTATATGCAAAAATGTGACTCCAAGAACTGGCCCCCTTGTCCATATGAATTTCCTCTCTTGTTTCCTTTCTTGAATTGATTTACACACTATCCCAAGATGATTTTACTCATGCTCATTCTCTCCAATAACTATGGGGTGTGACCACTCACACCCACCCTCTTACATGAGTTAAATGATTGGCTTCTAGCACACTCCACATCAAATTAGAAGGTTATATACAATGATAATAATTCATGAATGTGGGTTGGATTAATACCCATGAATATTTCCCCCCCTTGGACCCCTCTCTCTTGTGGAATCATATCCCCTATCGTTCTTCATCTCTTTCGTATCACAGCTGGCGATTATTACTTTTATTAATTATTTCAATGTTCATAATATGCAATTCATCACCCGGCCACAATAAATTGATACGGCCTCTTCGCCCCAACACATCAGCTCACCAACCTAATTCACATGTATACCATTACATTATAATTTGTGGGGATTAAAACCAATGCACAACACCCTACGGTGTACATACAATTACAATGCCATGTTCTTTGGCCTTTAATCAACACATAGGCCCTCTGGCCAAAAATCACATAGGAATTCCAGTCTAAACAAAAATTACATAGGCACTCCGGCCCCAATACCAAAAATACATAATCTCCCCAACCCCCAAAAATCATAATTTCAAAGGCGCTCTAGCCCCCAAAAATCATAAATACAAAAGCACCCTGGCCTGAAACATATACATAATCCACTGGCATTCTCCTACAACTATCCTGATTTCCACCAGCTCTCCTTCTCTTGACCTTCCCAACCCAAGGAATGTACCATTCGTTTATCAAGCTTGAACCAAGTAATGTTCCCCCTTCACTTCTCTTAGTCCACCAGGTTGTACCATTCGTTTATTAGGGTCTCTCTAGCATAGTTCATTGGGAATATCACTATTGAGATCTCAAGGGACTTGCTGCTAGGAAGAACTACCAAGAAATCAATAGCAACAACCTTACTACTACAATGAAACTCACACATGTGTTCACTTTTCAAGCTTGACAACCTGGTTCTTCGACAATGCAACTTACATGTGAGTTCACTCTTCAAGCATGACAACCTAGTTCTTCTACAAGCCTGACAACTTGCTTCTTCGTGTTGTCCTCACTCTCTAGGCTCAGGTATCCCTTTCGTTGATATACAGTTCCTCGGGCGATCCATAATTTGCTAATATGTTTTCATGCAGACAAATGCCAACTTGTTTCTAGCTTTCCACTAGCAATCCACAACTTGTGGTAATCATTTCATCTGCATCATATGCATATAGTCGATATGAGACATCATCATACATTATAAAATTTCAAATCTGTTTTACACAGGAAAACATAATTTCCCAAACATGAGTTGTTTGGCTCTTGCAGTAGTAGATATCGGTCTTCCTTATGGGATTACATCTCTTCCATATCCAATACCATTCCACCTACAATTTTCTCAATTTTTTCATGCAGCCAAATAAATTGTTAGTGTATCATAACAATTTCCAATTATTAATTTCTCAAATTTGTTTATACAGAAAGATAAATATTCTCACGCATGATATTTTTTCTTATTATGTTTGGCTCTTGCAATTGTAGATATCAATCTTCCCTATGGACTTACAACATTTCCATATCCAAGACTATTCTACCTACAATGTCCTCAACTTTCTTACAGCCAAACAAGTTGTTAGTATCTCACGTTGAATATTTGCATTCAGTTCATGAAGTGATTTTCAAAATTATATTAATTATTAATCTAGAAACTCCATCACTTCCAACTATTATTCATGTAAAAAAATATGGAATTCAACCATTAATCATATTATCTAGAATAAAACCATCATTCATTGTACATGCATTATCAGCATACCAAACTTTTTATAATGAAATCAAATTTTACTAATAATAAAATCAATCTGCCAATAATCATAGCCACATCCACACAATGCATCCTTGCATTAACTCTAAAATACCATATGTTCATGTCATGTATTCTACCATGTGAGTTGGAAGTTATGTCCCATGCCTCAGTACATCATCCAAACTCTTCCCACAACTCGTCTGATCCTTTGGATACCTTCCTCTTCAACCCATACACAACACTAGGAACATCATCCCTTAGTGTTATTTAGTGTAGGAAAAAAGGTTGCAGTACAAACCTCGGTTACATAGGGGAAAACCATTATGCACATGGATGGCACTATAGACTTTCCATATCTAATCTCATAATGGCCTCACACGTGACCATCTCTAATGGCATTCATTGTTACAACAGGAGTAATGTCTCCTAACTTAACTTGGTTATGATCTTATAACCAACATAACACAATATGCAATTACATTTCCCACAAATGCATTCAAGTAACAAATAATATTTGCATGATCAAGGCCTCCTTCCTTTTAATCGATTCAAATATTGATATTAGACTGAGGGAATTCTTACCTCCACTCCCTTCAACATGTATACATCATAACAACCCCAAATGCATACCTTCATGGTTGTTATCAATTTACTTGATGGTACCTGATCCTTTGACATTTGTAGAAGCTCGTATGCTCCCTTAACTAATTCTATTAGTCAATACTCTTACCATCCTCATTTTTTTTCATATGGATGGATTCCATAAGCAACGATATCATCATGTCGTAATCATTATTTTCCTAGATACACAATCCATCATTAGTTTTATTCAAATATCCTAGTATCATTATTTCATATATATTAGCAGACTACTCTTAGTCTATACTCATTCCAGCAACATGTTTAGGAATTTCCACATGCACAAATGCACGTCAGTATGCACCAAGCATTTGATATTTCATACATATTTCATGCACATGCATTCTATCTTTATTGTCTGCATCATGCATCAATTATATCATGCACTCCAATGCATATCTATTTCAGATTTAATTAATTATTTAGCTTTGTTGTTGTAGATGGCTATCCTTGAATTTTTGTAGAACCATGCTTCCCTGTGTAATGTCATTCTGCTCAACTATGCACCATTGGCCCCTATTCTACACCTACTAGACAAGCCCCCACTTCGTCATTCCACATTTCCAGCCACTAGATCCACTAGTGTTGTCATCTCACAACTACTTATTTTATGCCAAGAATCTTGTCCCAACATATTTTGGCTAAATTCTCACTATTCATAGTGTTGTAACATGCACTATTCAAGTTGAACATTAGCACTGGAATCTAATTAGCCACTCTCCATTTCCTCGACCAACCCGGTCTTGAAATACCATTATCATTGATTGGCATTTCAACATTTTGAAATGTTTTATGTTATGTCATATTTCTAATACTCCTTGCCATCCATGGATTTTCCCAATTTTCTATATCTCTCTTCACTTAATTGAGTGATTCACTATTAATCATTGCTTGGCTAGTCAATACCACTCTAGTCCAATTGGAATTATACACTCCCCCATTCCCACATGTACCTTGCTTTTGTTGCGCACTCTGGTAATAGAGACAACTTTATTTTGTTGGTTACTTTTAGACAAAATTTGTTATATCATATTTAAAAATTCCTTCTTCATGTGTTCCCATTCTTTTACATAGATATGACTGCTCTAGCCATGAGTCACACCTCATCTCATGATATCCTTTATCCTTTTCTTGCAGCAAGCTTTTTAGCCTTCACTATATTTCTACCTTCGAGACTATGGAGTTATTCTTAACTCCATGTGCATTCAATGACATTTCTCACTTGTTGGCTTCATGCTTTATGTGAGAAGATCTATTAAAATTACCTTGTAAACCATTCAGGATCTATATAAGCTAAATACTAATATTCATTGGTTCTTCCTTAGCCTTTTTTCAACCTTGCATCACCTACCCTGCAGTCATGCACTTCCCTTTGCAGCTCTTTGATCCTTCAACCAACTACACAAGATGGACTTTCTTCTCTATCAGATGGAACCTGGAATTAATGTGGAATAGACCCACACAATGATCAATTGTGGAATCGTATCTTCTTTCTAGAAATCCCTTTCATGCAACACTCTCTGCAAAGTGCTCTTCTGCTTATTAACAATGACATGTTAGTAAGCTTAGCCTCTCTTTATTTGTCAAAATATTGTCCTTCAAGTGTGCCTCTAGTATTATGCATAGGTTTATATTGATCATATACATTCTTCCTTACACAACAATTGCCTTTGGAACTTACCTCCATCATATGTGAAGGTTTCCCCAAACTTGACACTATTTGGAAAAAATTTCACATCGAGTAATTACATGGTTCTTGGAATCCAATTCCACTTTACATTACTTGTCCTATAGCTATTTATTGCCTCAACCAACTTCTACAAGCTCCTACATTTTTCCATTACTCTAATATTCAATCCTAGGCTTGAATTTATCTGATTATACCTCTAATTATGCACCATGTGCAAGCAATCATTTTTGTTAGAATTGTGCATAGTATAGAAATTTTCTCAATTAATGTTATAGGTCATTATTTATCCCAAATTATGAAGAAAACAATGCATTGAATCAAAAATATAATTCCATATATGCATATTTCTTTGAAACATCTCTTCAAAGACTATACTCATGCTTCAATCTGAGTTTTGAGCGAAAAGCTACAACATCCACACGCTACAATTCTCGACTCGTTTACTACTATAGAAATCTATTTATTAATTTCTAGAACATTTTCACATCCAAATCAATTTTTTGGGTTAACATATTTCTTTTAATACTCAATACCTTTCCAGCGACTATTCATTTTCTTAATTCTGAATTGCGAGATTAAATTTATGGTATGGAGAAATTTATGTTGTTTTACTCAATTTATCCATGTATTTTGTAGGTGTCTTCTTTCTCTACCTGCACATTTTTACATACCCAGATCCTAAATCTGGCTCCATGGAAGTTTTCTATGGTTCATAGGGTTTCCATAGACTACACATGTGCCCCAAACGGACCTTTGAGCAAGGAGTTATGTATTTTGGAAGTAAATTGGTGCCAAAAAATTTACCTTGATTATTTCAGTTGTAACTTTCTCATACAAGCTCTGTTTTGCAAATGGTTTAGCTCATTGGAAATCTCTCCTTGATTTATTTTACTTAAGTTGTAGAGACAACATGTACCTTGATACAGTATGTTCTCGTGGGTTTTGATTGGATAAAAACGTCGTTTAGGGCCTCAAAATCACCTCGCAAGTTAATGACCTTCAAAAATATGAAAAATTCAGAAAATTTCATATAAATTGATTGTTTTTCTCTAGTAACATCCTTTTAAATCTAATTCCTTAATCTCGAATCATGTGGTATCTCAGTCGTTGATCTATGCTCCATTGGCCATCAATGACTAGCGCTTTCCTTTGGACGCACACAACATTTCACCTAAATTGTCAACCCGACCATCGGCCATCAACCCATTCCCTTAATAATTGATTCTCAACACCATGCAAAACTGACCGACCCAACCATCGATCATTGGCGAATGGAACTCCTCACTAATTTGGTTGACACCCAACCATCGGCCCATTGGTCGTCGGTGGTCCCTGATGACTATAGAAAACACTTCCCCAATTCGATCGACTCGACCATCAATCGTCGGCCACTTCTAGGTTGACATGGAAACTGTTGAAGTGGCATGACACATGGATACTAATGTGGTAGACACATCATCCTGAGGTGTCAACTGGGATAACGTGGAACAAAACACGGATGTTGATGTGACGTGACACATCATCACCCTCTTTCCTTCATCGGCTATCGGTCGTTTCTCTTGGATGACTCGAACACTTTGTTGAATCGATCAACGCCGGACCATCGATCCATCGACCATCGCGATTTTCATTGGTGACTGAGACACTTCGTCGAATCCAATCGATGTATGACCATCGACCCAACGACCATTGGTTATTTTTATTGCTCGACTCCAACACTTCGTTGAATCCAGCTGACCCGACCGTCGACTGTCGACGATTTTCCTTGGCCAACCTCAACACTTAGAAAATTTTCGATTAATCTTCGATCAATCTAGGTCATTGATCTATCACTTGAAATGATCATGGTAATTTATCTATCAAATTTATCCAAATCTATAGGCACCCGACCATCGCCCATCGGTCATCAAAGAAGTCTTTTGGTCGAACCAAATTCTTCGCCATTTCGGTCAATCCGACCATCGGTTTTCGGAAATTTCTCTTGGGGAATTTCCACACTTTGAAATTTTCTACCAAAATCCCCGACGAATCTAAGTTATCGATCTTCAAGACAAGAATATCTTGATCTTCGATCAGCTTCCTTCTTCCATCCTCCAAAACTAATCTATACCATCGATTTTCTTTCTTTGCAAAAATCTCGAAACAAATCTTGGTCTTTGATTTACTCAACCTTCCAAATGGTCGAAACCTTATAAATTTTAAAATTTATCACAGCAAGTCTCAGTCATCAATCTTGAGATCAAACAAGATCTCGGTCGTCGATTCCTAGACTTCTTCCCATCACTACAGGCAACCATTAAAACATGAATTTCGACCTTTCCAAGTTGAATTCTGCTCTACAACTTGCATATTTACTCCATTAAATTTATTAAACATATATGACTCATTTAAACTTGAAGCTTGCTCACGAATTTGGGGATTTCTCTCTGATTTTTCACCATTTTTTTCCCAAATTCATCATAGACAAAAAAAAAAAACAACGAATTTTTCAAATTCGCACTTGTTCGAGACCATTCAAGCTCGGTGTTTGAACCAGACGCTCTAATACCATCTTATAATGTACCCAGCCTCCAGTTGAGCATCATTATGTGCGGAATACACATTAAAATTAAGATTTTCTACTTAACTAAATTCATGTATCTTACCATCCACAGATCACACATAGATTTGACCATTTGAATGATACCACAGTCCTAAATGCATCTATCAGCATATATTAATACATGAATTCAAATGCTCAAGCAAACAACAAACAACAACATTCATATAAATGATTTACACAACAAAATAACATAAGAACGTAACAAAAACACTTATTTGTTAATAATTAACTAACTGGTTGTGTATGAAGGATGAACCTACCAACCATGGGCTCTATTGCTCCAAGTCTCAACAATAGGTCACCCCCAAGCTGATGTTATGAGTCCATGAGGAGAACTATACCTCTAGTTGTCCACTCTCCACACACAATAGCCCCAAAACACAGGTTCTACTCCCACAGCAGTTCCAATCCTCCATATCTCTCATTTCCCCACAACCTGCACTACCCAAGGAATGTACCCCCTTCATTGTTCACAATCCCTCGGGTTGTATCATCCGTTTATCAGGGCTCTTAGTGCACTTGGTTGGCAAGGAACTCTCAGCTGGGAACTTCTAGGAACTTTGAATTACCCAAGAAGTTCTCAAAGTATCCTTCACAAGGATTTTGAGACATTTCCTCAATAGGAATTTGCACCACAGGCTTACACCCTGATTTACAAGAACACATGCCTCTTTCTTAACACCAAAACATATCCAAACAATGGATGTATATAAGGATAAATGAAAAAATAAACCATATGCCAGCCAATAGTTTGGACCCTTCATTCACAACTCACATACCGATCAACTCTTAATATAAAGGTCGTATCATACCCTACAGACCCCTGCCATTCAGTTCGTCTTCAATCACCCAATACACCTCACTTAGGAAGAAAGAAAGAAAAAGGGTAGGAACCGAAGGGACAGGTATAAGAGATTCCCACTAGATAGATTGATTGACAAATCAATATTGTTGGGGGAATTCAAGTATACCATGGATGGTATTCTTCCTGTCACATTTCTCCCCCTTTGCTACCCAAAATCTGCATGTAATAACTCCGCACTATGCAAAAATGTGGCTCCAAGAACTAGCCCCCTTGGCCATACGAATTTCCTCTCTTGTTTCCTTACTTGACTTGACTTACACTCTTCCCCAAGTTGATTGTACTCATGCCCATTCTCTCCAATAATTATGGGATGTGACCACTCACACCCACCCTCTTACATGAGTTAAATTATTGGCTTCCAACACACTCCACATCATATTAGAAGGTTATATACAATGATAATAATTCAGGAAAGTGGGTTGGATTAATACCCATGAATATTTCCCCCCCTTGGACCCCTCTCTCTTTTGGAATCATAGCCCCCCATCGTTCTTCATCTCTTTCGTAGCGTAGCCAGTGATTATTACTTTTATTAATTATTTCAATGTTCATAATATGCAATTTGTCCCCGACCACATTAAATCGATACAGGCTCTTTGCCTGAATACATCAGCTCACTGGCCTAATTCACATCTATACCATTACATTATAATTCGTGGGAATTAAAACTGGGGATGTTACAATCTTAGTACACCTTCTGCATTACTCACCTCCCAGTGTTCACATCAACATATGGTCAAGTTATATTCATGGTTTATGTTCATTCCCTAGGCACTTGTCATTTATGCTTCGTTCAAGGAATGACATGTTTTGTTCCTCTTTCTTCATCCCCTTTTGTCAAGTCTAAGTCCATTAAATTTATTTGTATGTTTTGTTCCTCTTGTTTTTTTTATATGGAATCATCATTGCATTTCTCCAATAGATTTACCCCTATCAACACCAACTCATTTACTATAGAGGTTTGTTTTAGATCCTAATACCCTAGTCACCATTTTTATCATTGGTTGTTTCCTCATATGTTGTAGTGTATTTTCATCATTAATCCCTATCAACATGATTCTTTCTAGTGTTCAACTTCAACACTTTTACTTGCATTGTGTTGGTCTATATTAATACCTCGGGCCATATTAGCATTATTAGTAGGCCACCTCATATCTAGAAATTATTTACATCATTGAACACTAACCAGATAGTTTCTCTCATGCTCAACCACGACTCATTATCACAATGTGGATATTTGTATGTGTTGATAGTCAAAGAACTCCAGACCCAATTAAAGGACACGTATGACTCTTTTGTAGTGGTTTTCCTAAACCTCCAATTTGAGCTTGGACCTAGTCAACTCTCTACATGTTTCAAGCCCCATTCCTAGTGGGCCTCCTTTGTTGTAATTCTTTTCCCCCAAGGGAAACATTGCTCCATCCCATATTTTAGATGTATTTAGATGTCGCATGACTTGGAAAATGCCAACAACAATAATTTTAGATGTCTCATGACCTGGCTCCCCTATTCATGGCCCCATATTGTACTTGTGTTGACTATTTCATGGATATGGGTATGCTCACCTCATTTATAAATAAATTGTATACATGTATCACCTCACAGGTGTTTGTCTTGCAAGTAACCTCCCTTCTTTCTTCATCGGAGTTCCTTCAACTCTCTCTCTCTCTCTCTCTCTCTCTCTCTCTCTCTCTCTCTCTCTCTCAGATATACAATGTGGCCCTAACCTCATACATCACTTGGCCTATGTTATGACACCAATTATATCCACCTATGGAATTTATGTGATTCTCATTAAAAACATCCCAACCTAGCATTAAACACTCAATATACCTAATACATGATTTATAGGCCCATTGCACATCTCAAATATGAGCAAAATTTACGTTGGCCACCACATGGATCTGTTGAAATATTGTAACTACGAAGAATATTCTACTTATTATTGAGTTATTATCTTATAGATCAATCCCCTTTTGTGGATTGATCATGTCGGGACTTATGTATGACTGAATCCCCTTTTGTGGATTGGTCAAACCCTAATTAAATGATGTTAATTGAGAAGTTGAGCCCTAGGGATAATTAAAGTGGTTTTAACCACTGAGTGAAGAAGTCGGCCCAGCTTGGTGAAAAGACACAACCCAAGCGCCAGTCAACTAGTGTAAATAAGAGAGGATTGTGCCTCATTCTAAAACTCACTTAGTCAATCATCTAGTGCGCAAGTTTTGAAGGAAGTTGTAGTTGGAAGAAGGAGAAGAGAGAGGCGCATGCCTAGTGTTCGATGTTATTGGTGGTTTGGTATTTTGTCTTTCCATTGTATTGGCAATCTATATTAAAGAAGTTTTTGTTGGGTTTTCTCCCCCATGAGGGTTTCCCAAGATAAAATGTTGTGTACCTTGTGATTATGTTTCTCTCAGTGATCCTACTTATGCTAGTATTGTGATGTAGGAGCATCGCCTTCAAAGTCAAAACGCAAGCGTGGAGGCAAAGGAATGGCATCTCAGCAATGACAGAGTTTCAAATTAGAAATTAACTCAGAATTAAATCAGGTTGTTGAGATATTTTGTAAACAGTATTTTAAAAATGTAACTTGTTTGTAAAGTCATGAAGGATTGTAAGGGATTGAAGATATTGAGTGTTGACTCTTATCTGGCAATAATTGTTAGTTATTGTAATAAGAAATAGTAGGTAACCTCTAAGAGTTTGATAGGATAGGTCACAGATAGGACGAGAGAGCTCGTGGAGCCAGTCCTTAGATAGTTTTTCATTTTTGCATTGTAATAGAACAGACCGAGTAGAAAGAATGATATAGAGATCCGAGAGATCAGTAGAACAGATTAGAGTAGAAGAAACATTATGTAATTTGTTTTCATGAAGGAATAGAACATACAGAATTGTCCCAAATCCTTGGAATGTGTTCATTTGATGTATGGACAAATGAATGTTATATTATGTGTGTGATTTATTCCATTTCCGTTCATGTGTGATTGTTCGAGAAGTGTTAGTATGAAGTTGTGACGAATCTGGATGAGTTTCAATTGTTTCTCTTCTAACACTCATATGCAAGGTGTGCATCTCGAACGCAAGGAGTGCTTTGACTGAGTCTCGGAGTGACTCAGAGAAGTTTAGAGAGAACAAAGGAAACTTAGACCAGGTGCAAGGTGTGCACAGCATCGTGAAATCCTTCAATTTATTTTTAAGAAATCCTTTGAACTGAGTTATTGAAATCTCGATAATGCAAGGTGTGCGTGGGAAATAGAATTTTGCTTAAGGATAAAGCTCAGAAGGGATAGCACTTTTCATATGTGTTAACGAGATCCAAGAGTCGGACTCATAGGAGGAGCAAAGGTTCGAAGCCTTTGAACACTTGGAAATTCTTCTAAGCCACAGAGGAATTAGAAGCTTAGGAGAGAGGAGCGACAGTGGTTGTTGGATCACAGCGTAACGTATCAACAGTCGTCTAATTAGGGTAAGGTGCACGAACCTTAGCGCTTCGCACACGGAGGAGAGAGAAACCTCACCAAAGTTGAGAACTGAGGTTTTCGAAGCCCAAAGAGTTGGAAACCCGAAGTAGAATCACAGTTGTCCGATCGTAGGAATAGATCTGAGCCGTCATATTGTTTGAGAAATATTTCAAGCGTCGGATCGCCAGAGTGGGTCAGAGCCGTCAGATACCATGAATCCGGAAGGAGGCAAGTTTGAAACTTGAAACCCCCAAAGCACGGAGAGACGAAGAGACAGAACGGGTCTAGATCGTTAGATCCAAGAGGATATGTGTCGACGGGTCGAAAGATCCAGAGGAAGGTGGAGGTTGAAGTGTTGAAACACCCGAAGCTCGAAGATCCGAAGAGCCTAGAGTCGTCGATGTATAAATGGCCACTTGGCAGTAAATCATACACTCCGGGTAAAGTTGTTGTGGAGTTTCAGTTAAGAACTGAGACTGTCGAACCTTGAAGACCTGAAGTAAAATCTAGGCCGTGAGATCTAAGGGTGACGTGGCGTGAATTCGTGAACTCTGGGTAAGGTCCCGAAGTGGTTCATAGCCGTTGGATTCGGAGGAGACGTGGCGCACATCTATGAGCTTCGGGTAAAGACCCGAAGAAATCCTCGATTGTTAGATCAGGAGGACATGTGTCAGTGGATCACAGACTCCGGGTAAAAACCATAGAGGAAAACGAAGTTTGATATTTGAGATCTCAAAGTTCGAATACCCGAAGGAGATCTCGACCGTCGATCGAGAAGAGGGTCCTGGGACTGTTGATATAATTTGAAAGGTCAAACATCAGAAGTGGGACCAGAACTGTTGATCGAGCAGGACAGGTGTCAGCATATCGTGAGTTCAGGAAGATTTGAGTACAGAAGAAAGTTGGGTTTGAGATTTGAAAACCCCAAAGTCCAAAGTTGCGAAGGAGATCGTAGTTGTTGATTGAAGGAGGGGCAGATCTAGTCTATAGATTTTAAAGGCACAGATTTGAACCGTCGATTCAAACGTTATCATCAATATCACGATATCGACGATCCCGTAGCATTGCGGGAACAGGAGTTGCACAGAGTTTAAAATATCGAGGGTGGGCCGCAATCCAAACGGTGATTTCGTCAGGAGGACACGTGGAGGCTTGAGGAGGATTGTGGGCCCAAAATTAATTTGAATTCAAACTAATTTTATCTGTGCCCACAATCGTGTGGTCATCGTCGAGGTCACATCAAGAGGGGGCTTATCAGAAAAAAGGAGCTAACGCCCGGCACTCAGAGCTTTCGTGGGAGAGCGAAAGGGAGGGTTGTGGGTGACATTAAAACCTGCAAAAAGAAGCCAAAAGGGCCTGTGTTTAGTCATAGAAGGAAACCATTAAGGTTTCAGACAGTCACTCGACTCTAGAATCGGAGATCCAAGACCGGGAGGTCGCGCAGCCCTACGGGAGAGTAGGGGGGGTTGCATCAGGTGGTATCAGAGCCAATTTTGAGTTTGTTTGTAGACAACAAACAAAAGGAGAAAGGAGGTAAATTGATATCATTTGTGGTATTGAGAATTTGATTTATGTTTGTAGGTGACGTAGTGAAATCATGCCACCCAAAAGGCGTAGAGTGAATGCAAAAATGGAAGAAGAAATGAGGCGACTCCGAATGAGACTGGATGCCATGAAAACAACACAGAGGAGAGCACCAGATGTTGGAGATATCAGTGAAGAAGAAGAGGTAGAATAAAATGTAGCAGAGGATGCTGCACAAGATCGCTTAATAAAATCTGTTTCAAAAATAGGAGCCAGAGCAAGGATAGAGGTATCGATGTATGAAGGCAATTTAGAAGTTGAAGAATTGTTAGATTGGGTACGTGCTATGGAAAAATATTTCAATTACGAAGATATCGAAGAATATAATATGGTGAAGCATGCAGTGACAAGACTGAAAGGTCCTGCAACGCTATGGTGGGATGAACTGCAAGCCGAACGCAGGAGCAATGGTAAGAAAAAAATTAAAAAATGGGATAGGATGGTAGCCAAGTTGAAGGAAAAATTTATCCCAAAGGACTATCAAATCAATATGTTCAGGAGATTGCAAAACCTGAGACAGAAAATCTTATAAGTGAAGGAGTACACTGAGGAATTTTATAGACTGGACATCAGGGTTGGGCAGAAAGAAAATGAGGATGAAAACACAGTCAGATATATCAATGGGCTGAGATATGAAATCCAAGAGGAGATCAGCATGATGTCAGTTTGTACATCCGAGGATGCTTATCAAGCAGCCTTGAAAGCTAAAGAAAAATTGGCCAAGAAACAAAGCCAACGAAGCAGAGGTAAGGGAACTACCAGAGAGAAGTTCCAGAAGCAGAAGCATGAAGCTGACAAACAGCATAGTCACCATGAGAAAGGTGGAAGTTATAAGGAAGGACAACACGGTGGAAGAAGTTCATTTTTCAGAGGAAGAGGAAGAGGAAGAGCCAGAGGAGGTGTATTTAGATGTTATACCTGTGGAAAGCAAGGACACAAATCTTGGGAATGTCCCAAGAGAAAGAACGAAGAAGGAGGTGAAGCACACGTTGTTGAAGCACAGAAGCATGTGGAAGTAGAAGGAGGAAATAACCTCATGATGAGGAAGATTCTTCTTAAACCAGAGAAGGAAATGGAGGAACCAGTTCAGCGAACAATTCTGTTCAGAACTTCTTGCAAGACGAAAGACAGGGTTTGCAAGGTGATCATAGACAGTGGGAGCACTCAAAATTTAGTATCCACGGAGATGGTGGAGAAGCTGGAGTTGAAGACAATTGCACATCCAAACCCATAAAAGGTATCGTGGTTGAAGAAAGGACATCAAGTAATGGTAAGTCAACAATGCCAAGTTGAATTTAAAATAGGAGGTTACAGAGATGAAATATTATGTGATGTAATTCCTATGTATGTATGTCATATTTTATTGGGGAGACCATGGAAATTCGATAGAAAATTTATTCATGATGGGAGAAATAATACTTATACCCTATAGAAGAATGGTAGGACACATATGTTGTTACCCATAGAAGACAAAGAGCAAAAGAGGGAATCTAGTTCAAGTATACTTCTCATGAGTAGGAAGAAACTCTTGAAAGAAGTCAAGAAGGAAAAAGAAATGCAGTTTGTTGTAGTGAGGAAGCCTAGAGTTATCCTTACAAGTACTTCTATGGAATATTTGCCTATAGAAATCCAGGAACTGTTAGAAAACTTTGTTGACATAGTAGTGGATGAATTACCTCACTCATTGCCACCCATTAGGAGTATAAGCCATCATATTGACCTTTTTCCAGGAGCTAGTTTACCAAACAAAGCAACTTATAGGTTGACACCCAGGGAGAATTAGGAAGTCAAAAATCAAGTCCAAGAGTTGTTGGATAAAGGTTTAGTCAAGGAAATCCTAAGCCCATGTGTAGTACCAACTGTGTTAAGTCCAAAGAAGGATGGAGGATGGAGAATGTGTACAGATTCTCGAGCCATCAACAAGATAACCATTAGGTATAGATTTCCTTTACCAGGGATGGATGATTTGATGGATTGTTTGAGTGGAGTAAGCTATTTTTCCAAGATATACTTGAAGAGTGGATATCATCAAATAAGAATGAGAGAGGGAGATGAATGGAAAACAGCATTCAAGACAAATGAAGGATTGTTTGAATGGTTGGTCATGCCATTTGGGCTGACAAATTCACCAAGCACATTTATGAGATTGATGAATGAAGTGTTGAAAGACTTCATAGGGAAATTTTTCATAGTATATCTGGATGACATACTAATCTTCAGTAAGACAAAGGGAGACATTTGACATCAGTGATGGAAAAGTTGCAGCAAGAAAAATTGATGATAAATCTGAAGAAGAGTTCTTTTATGAAGACAGAACTCATATATTTGGGTTTTGTGATCTCTTCAAATGAATTGAAGATGGATCTGGAAAAAGTAAGAGCAATCAAAGAATGGCCATCATCGAGCAGCATATTTGAGGTATGAAGTTTTCATGGGTTAGCAAGCCTTTATAGAAAGTTTAGTAGAAATTTTAGTGGTATATGTGCACACATGTTGGACACTGTGAAGAAGAAACACAAGTCCTTCAGTTGGACAGAGGAAGCTGAAAAAGGTTTCAAAGTGTTGAAGGCGAAGATCACAGAACAACCAATTTTTGTCTTGCCAGATTTTGGAAAAACATTTCAAGTGAGATGTGATGCAAGTGGATTAGCTATTGGAGCAGTCTTGAGTTAGGATAATAGGTTGGTTACTTATTTCAGTGAGAAACTTAATGACGCCAAGAATAATTATTCCACATATGACAAAGAATTTTATGCAATGATTCAAGCTTTGAAGAAGTGGAGACACTATCTAATTCCCAAAGAATTTGTCTTGTACAGTGATAACCAAGCTTTGCAATTTATTACTAGGCAAGAAAAGTTGAATCAGAAACATGCAAAATGGGTAGAATTTATGCAAAATTTTACTTTTGTTATTAAGCACATTCTTCTAACTTCTAACAAAGTTGCATATGCTTTGAGCAGGAGGAGTTTGATTGTACAGGAATTCCAAGTGGAGACCTTAGGGTTTCAATAGCTCAAAGAGATGTATAAAGAAGATGCAAATTTTAAGGAAGCTTATGAGGCATGCAAGAATCCTTTATTGGGAGACAGAAGCCCGTGGAATGAATATTTGATCCAGGATGGATTATTGTTCAAGGGAAGCCAATTATGCATACGAAAATGCTCAATGAGAGATAATTTGCTGAAGGAGAAACACAGCAGAGGTTTAGCTGGACATTTTGGTCACGATAAGACATTTGCACAACTGAGTAATTCGTATTATTGGTTGAGCATGAGAGTAGAGATGAAAAAGTTTGTGAACAAATGCAGAATTTGTCAGTATGCAAAAGGAAGACAACAAAACACTGGTTTGTATCAGCCATTACCAATTCCAGAAAGGTCCTGGGATGCAATCAATATGGATTTTTTTTGGGGATTGCCTAGAACTCAAAAAGGGAGTGATTCCATATTTGTTGTGGTGGACAGATTTTCAAAAATGGCACATTTCATACCATGTCAGAAGACAAACTATGCTACACACATAGCTAATTTGTTTTTCAGAGAAGTGGTGAGACTACATGGATTGTCGAGGAGCATAGTCTCAGAGAGGGACACCAAATTTGTAGGACACTTTTGGAGAAATCTATGGAAGAGGCTAGGGATAAACTTTTCTTTTAGTTCAACATATCACCCTCAGACAAATGGACAGACTGAAGTAGTAAACAAGAGTCTGGGAAACTTGTTAAAAGTTTAGTCACTGAGCAAGGTCGTCAATGGGATTAGATTCTGGCACAAGAAGAATTTGCATTCAACAATTCAGTGAACAGGAGCACAGAGAAAAGTCCTTTTGAAATTGTGTATGGTATACAGCCAAGAGGGATTACAGAGTTGAGATATCTGAATCAAGATGAGTTCAGAAGTGCTAGAGTGGAGGATTTTGCAGCAGAAATGTAGAAACTTCATGACAGAGTCAGATAACAGCTACAGAACAACAGCCAGAAATACAAGAGCAGAGTTGATCAAAAGAGGAGAGAAGTTCAATTCGAAGTTGGAGATGAATTTTTAACTCATTTGAGAAAAGAAAGGTTTCCAAGGGGAACATATAACAAATTGAAGATGAAGAAGATAGGATCATGCAGGATTCTCAGAAAATTTACAGCCAATGCTTATGAAATTGAGTTGCCAGACAATGTTTGGATATCGTTGATATTCAATGTTGCAAACATGTATCCTTACAGGAGAGATGAGGCAGGAGAATCATATGATCAGAGAGAAGTTCAGTGGGAGGAAAAATTACCCACAGAAGAAAAACCTCAAATGGATAAAATCATTAAATAGTGAGATGGAAAGAAGACCGGGAGAAATACATATCATAAATACTTAGTGAAGTGGAAAGATCATCCAATGGAAGATGCAAGTTGGGTTACACAACCTAATATTTTAAAGCATGGAAAGACAATATAGGAGCTCATGGACAGGAGTCCGTGAAAATTTTTAACCAGAGGAGTATGATGCAGGAGCATCGCCTTCAAATTCAAAACGCAAGCATGGAGGCAAAGGAACGACATCTCAGCAATGACAGAGTTTCAAATCAGAAATTAACTCAGAATTAAATCAGGTTGTTGAGATATTTTGTAAACAACATTTTAAAAATGTAACTTGTTTGTAAAGTCGTGAATGACTGTAAGGGATTGCAGATATTGAGTGTTGACTCTTATCTAGCAATAATTGTTATTTATTGTAATAGGACACAGTAGGTAACAGCTAAGAGTTTGATAGGATAGGTTGCAGACAGGATGAGAGAGCTCGTGGAGCCAATCCTTAGATAGTTTTTTATTGTTGCATTGTAATAGAACATACATAGTAGAAAGAATGATATAGAGATCCAATAGATCTATAGAACAGAGTAGAGTAGAAGAAACATTATGTAATTTGTTTTCATGAAGGAATTGAAGAAACAGAATTGTCTCAAATCCTTGGACTATGTTCATTTGATGTATGGACAAATGAATGTTATATTGTGTGTGTGTGATTTATTCCATTTTCATTCATGTGTGATTGTTCGAGAAGTGTTAGTATGAAGTTGTGAGGAATCTGGATGAATTTCAATTGTTTCTCTTCTGACACTCGTATGCAAGGTGTGCATCTCGAACACAAGGAGTGAGTTGACTGAGTCTCGGAGTGACTCGGAGAAGTTTAGAGAGAACAAAGGAAACTTAGACCAGGTGCAAGGTGTGCACAGCGTCGTGAAACAACCAAGCGTCGAAGAATCTGAACCAGAGTAACGCCAGGTGGGCGAGAAGAATTTATTTTCAATAAATCCTTCGAACCGAGTTATCGAAATCCCGATAATGCAAGGTGTGCGTGGGAAATCAAAATCCGCTTAAGGATAAAGCTCGGAAGGGATAGCACTTTTCATAAGTGTTAAAGAGATCCAAGAGTCAGACTCGTAGGAGGAGCAAAGGTTCGAAGCCTTTGAACACTTGGAAAATCTTCTAAGTCACAGAGGAATCAGAAGCTTAGGAGAGAGGAGTGACAGTGGTCGTTGGATCACAGCGTAATGGATCAACAGTCATCTGATTAGGGTAAGGTGCATGAGCCTTAGTGCCTTGCACACAGAGGAGAGAGAAACCTCATTAGAGTTGAGAACTGAAGTTTCCGAAGCCCGAAGAGCCGGAAACCCGAAGTAGAATCCCAGTCGTCTGATTGCAGGAATAAATCTAAGCCATCAGATTGTTCGGGAAATATTTCAAGAATCGGATCGGCAGAGTGGGTCAAACCCGTCAGATACCGTGAATCCGGAAGGAGGCAAGTTTGAAACTTGAAACACCCGAAGCGCGGAGAGTCGGAACGGGTCTAGATCGTTAGATCTAGGAGGATACGTGTCGACAAGTCGGAAGATCCATAGGAAGGCGGAGGTTGAAGTGTCGAAACACCCGAATCTCGAAGAGCCTAGAGTCATCGATATATAAGTGGCCACTTGGCAGTAGATCATGCACTCCTGGTAAATTTGTTGTGGAGGTTCGGTTAAGAACTGATATTGTCAAACACCAAAGACCCGAAGTAAAATCTAGGCCATGAGATCTAAGGGAGATGTGGCCTGAATTCATGAACTCTGGG
Organism: Picea engelmannii; assembly: GCA_009831015.1. Lineage (NCBI taxonomy): Eukaryota > Viridiplantae > Streptophyta > Pinopsida > Pinales > Pinaceae > Picea > Picea engelmannii. The sequence goes on from ML777514.1 coordinate 208,521, forward strand.
TAAGGTCCCGAAGTGGTTCATAGCCGTTGGATTCGGAGGAGATGTGGCGCACATCTGTGAGTTCTGGGTAAAGACCAGAATAAATCCTCGATCATTAGATCAGGAGGACATGCGTCAGTGGATCACAGACTCCGGGTAAAAACCATAAGGGAAAAAGAAGTTTGATATTTGAGATCTCAGAAGTCCAGAGACCCGAAAGAGATCTTGACCGTCAATCGAGAAGAGGGTCGCAGGACCATTGATCTGAGTTGAAAGTTTAAACATCCAAAGTGGGAGAAGAATCATTGATCGAGCAGGACATGTGTCAGCAGATCGTGAGTTCTAGAAGATTTGAGTACGGAAGAAAGTTGGGTTTGATATTTCAAAACTCCGAAGTCCGGAGTTGTGAAGGATATCGTAGTCGTTGATTGAAGGAGGGGAAGATCTAGTCCGTAGATTCGAAAGGCGCAGATCTCAATCGTCGATTCATATGTTATCGTCAAGATCGCGAGATTGATGATCCTGTAACATTGCAGGAACAGGAATTGCGCAGAGTTTAAAATATCGAGGGTGGGCCGCAATCCGAACCGTGGTTTCGTTAGGAGGACACGTGGAGGCTTGAGGAGGATTGTGGGACCAAAATTAGTTTGACTTCAAACCGCTTGTAGCCATGCCCGCAATCGCGTGGTCATCATCGAGGTCACATCAAGAGGGGGCTTATCAAAAAAAAGGAGCTAACGTTCGACACTCTGAGCTTCCGCAGGAGAGTGAAAGGGAGGGTTGTGTATGCCATTAAAACCTGCAACAAGAAGTTGAAAGGGCATGTGTTTAGTCACAGAAGGAAACCATTAAGTTTTCAGAGAGTCACTCAACTCTAGAAACGGAGATCCAAGTCCGGGAGGCCGCGCAGCCCTACGGGAGAGTAGGGGGGGCTGCATCATATTGTCTAGTAAATTGAAAAGAACTTAATAGCAGCTCTAAATTTAACATAGTGTCAGAGCTAAACTGAGTAGATCATCTTTCACTGGGTAACCAAAAACGCCATTATTGTCATACAAGAAAATTAGGGATTTTTGTTGGAAGGGAATGTTTTCCTAAAAACCATCTAGGGAAGTGCGCCCTAGCCTAGCGAACTCATTAGCAGCTTGAGCGCACCTTTTAAGTGTCCAGAGCCTCTAGAAAGTGAAACCCTAGTTTTTACTGGTACCAGAAATCCAGGAAACCAGAACCAGTACCAGAAGTACCAGTCCAGATTTGCGCAGGCTCAGTTTCAAGGGGTAAAATTCATATTTTCTGAAAACAAACTACTCCAACCTACTCGCCTCATCCCAATGCATCTAGTCTCTGGATCAAAATTCCAAAATTTGAAGTTTGAAAAATTAGGGTTTCCTCATAAAACCCTAAGTTGTAGTTGCAGTTTCACTTGAAGTACCAGTTGCAGTTGCAGCAATAGTTACAGTTGCAGTAGCAGTATCATTTGTAGTATCAGTTCCTTCATGCCAATCGCAGCACCAGCCGCAGTACCAGTTGCAATGAAAGCTTTTGTGAAGTGTTGGGATTGTTTTCCTTGTGCACCTTACACTAGCAAGATACTATCATAGGTATTTACTTACATATGTTTAAAATGCATTATTATTATAAAGGGTACTTGCATGAAAAGGGATCCTTTGTCATAGATCCAGAAGGATCTTAGATCCAGCACATTCAAGGGAATAATGCACCTCAGGTTTGATCATTTTATATCCATCTATTCATTATGACATTATCTTGACATCTAGGTTGTGTGTTGAATTTATGACCATCATACTAACCCTTGGTCATAAATTAAAGTCAAGGTATTAGATTGAGATTAGAGTTTATTCTCTAACTTAGACTTCTGTCAAGATAGCATATTGTCTCAGTACAGAGGACAGGTTGAAGAGAATACTTTTCATCTTGAGTGAAGGAGTCTAGAAAGAAAAACAACAACACACTCATTCTTGAGGACAAGACTCCAGGTTCCAGTTTTGATTGATTAAGTTGATAAGACTCAAATTTGCACATGAAAAATTTGATAACTACCTCATTACAAGAAAACATTATAATTGAGATAGCAGTCTTTGAAAAAGTATTATACTTGGTAGCACGTGAGCATATTGAGGTGAATTCTTATTGTAAACATTTACCAGAATATAATTAACATCTCCTCTAGGAGAAACTTCTTGTGTTGGTTCTAGGTTACCATGGAGGAATGGTTTATCACAACATTAGAAGAGTGTTGATCCCATTTCATATTGTATTTCTTACTTTTGATCTTTGTTTCATGCATGTCACAAGTGATAGCTCTAAAGGATCTATTGTGAAGATTATGTGCTATTGTTTTATTATTATTTGCAAAAGAGTATTGTTTTTTCTTGTTGTTTTGTTGACCTTGTTTCAGGTCGCAGGTGATAACCCTGAGGAAGCTATAGTGACGGTTGCAAGAGGCAACATACTAAATAAGACATGGATCAGACTATCCAAGTCGTATACGTGATCGTGTACATTCAGAAGATGAAGAAGAAACTACTTTTGAGATACAGAGTATATCATATGAAGATGGATTGTAAGGAGCAGAAAGCTCCAAAGATGACCAAACATTAGAACAAGAACTCACAGTAGACTTGTTCAAAGGATAATGAAGCCACCTTGACAGGAAGCAGAATTTGTTTGAAGCCTGACTCAGCTTTTCATATTTAGACTCGGTATTCAACACCAAGTATATTCTGTAGAGATGATGAAGTCCTTGTAGACTCGGAAGAAATCAAGATTCATAGTAACCCTGATCTCAGAAAGGATCAGATGAAGAGACATCTTCCGGGACTGGGAGACAGATGCCATAAGAAGACGATATCGTAGCTTCATAGACTTCTAGGAGATATGAAATCTCCTGGAAAGATTCCCTTGTTTCAATGACAGAGAAGTAATCCATTCAGAAAGACTGGGATATGGATTTTTTCGTGAGACTAGATGGGAAGTCAGTGTTGAATTCCAAGATTGATCTAACAGATCAATCATGTTGCAGATGACAATATAATGTGTACAAAGCCTAATTTGTGTCCATAGGATTCTCCCAGGAAGAGGGAGAATACTATGACGAGACACTTACTCCAGTAATTGAAGAAATAGTTCCAGAACAACCATGACAATATGAGATTCAGGGGGAGCAATCCCTATATTTGAGATTGAGTTATCTCCAGTGCCAGTTGGTGTAGTACATTGGTTGGGTCATGAAGACATGACTACAATAGCAAATAGAGTTACCTACATGAAAGAAGAAGAGCTACCTTCAGTATCAGTTATTGAACCACTCTCGGTTTAGATAAATTTGTTGTCGTGATGGAGTAGAGGAATTACTCTCATATTTCAGCAGTTACGGTGAGAATGGAGTAGTCATTCTCAACTTTAGAGCAGTTGTGGGTTCGTACTTTCGGTTCCAGAGGAACAGTGGCAGAGAGAGTAGAGGACATACTCTCAGGTAGTGAGACAGATAGTGCTTTGCAGAAAGCACATAAAGCTAGCACATGATTGTGCATATTAAGTTGGAGTTGAAGCAAGTGTACCAGGATGGTACAATGTGATGTGAAAAAAATGGTTTGAAGATTGAATATAGAAAGACTCATGTCTACAGGTTGAAGGAAGCTTTGTACGTGTTGAAGCAAACTCCTAGAGCTTGATATGGCAGAATTGACAGTTTCCTTACGAGCTTGGTCTCTACCAAGAGTAAAGTTTATTCTAACCTTTTACTTCAAGGTTATGAATGATGAGCTAGTGATGTTGCTACTATATGTAGGTGATGTATTCTTGATAGTTGTAGAAAAGTTCATCACAGATTGCAATAAGAAGCTCGCCACAGAGTTTGAGATGAAATACCTAATGCATTATTTCTTAGGTCTTGAGGTTTGGTAGAGCCCAGAGAAGATCTTCCTCAACCAAGGGAAGTATGCAGTAGAAATACTGAATAGGTTTGATATGTTGTAATGTAAATCCATGAACACACCCATGGAAACTAAGTTGAATCTCCTGGTTGATACTTCGTCGGAATTGGTTGATACTATGTTGTACAGACAGATCATTGGATCGTTGATGTATCTAAGGAACACCAATCCAAATATATATTTTGTTGTGAACACCTTGAGTCAGTATCTGGTAGAGCCCAGACATGTTCACCTTGTAGCTGCAAAACATGTGATGAGATACCTTAAGGTTACATTGGAATATGGTCCCAGTTATACTGAAGATCGTGGCTTCAGGCTGTATGGTTATACAAATTCAAATTGGGTTGGAAGTGTTTCTGATAGAAAGAGCACTTCAAGATGTTGTTTCAGCCTGGGGTCAGCCATGACTTCATGGAAAAGCAGGAAGCAATCCAGTATTTCTCCCAGCACGGTTGAAGCGGAATACATTGCCACATGTTCCTCCAGTTGTGAAGCCATATGGCTTCGGAAGTTGTTGACGGGTCTATTCGATCTAGAGATGGAAGCCACTGTGATTCTATGTGATAACCAAAGTTGCATAAAGATGACAGAGAACTCGGTGTTCCATGATAAGTCGAAGCACATAGAAATCCGGTATCACTATTTTCGTGATATGGTGCAAAGGGGAGTTGTAAAGCTCCAATATGTTGGCACAGATGAGCAGGTTGCAGATGTGTTGACCAAGCCTTTGTCTTGTGTAAAGTTTGAATACTTTCGAGACAAGCTTGGTATAGTCCGAAAGGACCTCCCTCGAAAGGGGGAGTGATGTTGATGATACTATGGTATCTTGACCAACAACGGGTAGCTCAGTTAGGATTTTATATCCTAGGGGACCGATCATCCCTGGACAGATCCCGAAGGTCCGGTAAGGATGGTCTGTCAGAATACCTTTACATGTATATGTCAGTTATGGTCAGTAGTGGTAGCTCTGTTAGGATTTTTATAATCCTAGGGAATCTTATGATTCCTGGGCAGATCCCGAAATTTCGGTAAGGACGGTTTGTCAGAGTACCACGTGGTAGCTCCATTAGGATTTTATATCCTAGGGAATCTTGTGATTCCTGGGCAGTTCCCTAGGGACTATCAGAGTACCACAAAATGTTGTTGCACCTACCTCATTTTGTTACCATATGATGATGATGTTGTTGATGCTATCTCAGCCTCGTGCTAATGATGTTGATGATGCTAGCTCAACTTCATGTTGATGATGTTGTTATCTCAACCTCGCGTTGATGATGTTGTTGTCCCAGCCTTGTGTTGTTGATGTTGTTGTACCAGCCTCATGTTGTTGATGATGTTGTACTAGCCTCGTGTTGGTGATATTGTTATTCTAGCTTCATGTTATTGATGTTGATGCTTCAGCTTCATGCTAAAGATGATGATGATTTTGTTACTTCAACTTCATGTTGAATATGTTTATGATGATGTATCAGTCTTGTACTGATTGATGATGTTGTATTAGTGTTATACTAATTGATGTTGATGCAGATAATGATGATGATGCTACTCCAGCTCCATGTTGTGAAAGATGATGTTGTTGATGATGAGAAAAACTTCTGATGATTTATAGATGTTCCAATTAATGATCCAGATGTTGATGATGATGATTCCCTCTCCTTCTCCTGATGATGTTGTGTTGGGTTATGTCAATAGAATACCCTTCTTGTTAAGGGGGAGTGTTGAAATATTGTTACTACAAAGAATATTCTACTTATTATTGAGTTATTATCTTGTAGATCAATCCCCTTTTGTGGATTGATCATGTCGGGACTTATGTATGACGAAATCCCCTTTTGTGAATTGGTCAAACCCTAATTAAATGATGCTAATTGAGAAGTCGGCTCCTAGGGATAATTAAAGTGGTTTTAACCACTAAGTGAAGAAGTCGGCCCAGCTTGGTGAAAAGACAACCCTAGCACCTATCAGCCAGTATAAATAAGAGAGGATTGTGCCTCATTCTAACACTCACTCAGTCACTCATCTAGTGCACAAGTTTTGAAGGAAGTTGTGGTTGGAAGAAGGAAAAGAGAGAGGTGCATGCCTAGTGTTGGATATTCTTGGTGGTTTGGTCTTTTGTCTTGGCATTGTATTGGAAATCTATATTAAGGAAGTTTTTGTTGGGTTTTCTCCCCCATGAGGGTTTCCCAGGATAAAATGTTGTGTACCTTATGATTTTGTTTCTCTTAGTGATCCTACTTATGCTATTATTGTCTAGTAAATTGAAAAGAACTTAATAGCAGCTCTAAATTTAATAGGATCGTGCAACCATTCCTTTATTTTGTCGCGTGACCGCCACATGGGTCTTGTAACCATTCATTTCTATAGTTTCACAATCGCATTGGGATTCTTTTGATACCTGCGTGATATCTAAAACAACATGATTTAAGCAATTTTGTAGCGTTTTAATGCCCAAAATCAGCTAAAATGGTGGAACATGAATGCGGTTCTATTACAACAGTCTCTTATCATCAATAGATGGGTACTTATCCCTCCTTTGTGTCAATTGAAGCACATTGGAACACATGGGAGCCCATCCCAAATCTTGGTCATTCCCACTTGAACCAATGCAGCTTCTAGTGTAGTTTCTGTTAGAATATAGAAGATGGTGTCCTCGTTTTACCATTGATGATACCCTCGTCACCCAACCACAGGCTGAAGCCTCCCTCCGAGCACCTTAACCTTGACCTGAGAATTCCTCCGGAAGCAAACCCTAGGCTAGTTAGCCAAACAAAGAGCAGCACATCTCTCCCCAAGGATAACGCATCACAAAAAGCTGATCAGATAGTCCAAACCCTAGCCAAGAGATATCCAAGCCAAACACTGAAACTTGTTGTTGCTGCACCTGCACCTGCAACCCTCTTCCAAACCTGCGCACCAGCTGCAACTGCAGTGCGCACCAACTGGGAAAACTGCAGTCCTGAGATGTGTCAAATGAAAGACTGGCGCCCTGTATTTATAGTAATCCTGCCAGTATACTGGGGCCGACTTCTCCTTCTGGGTATGTGTCTGTTCAGTATATTATTATTAATTCTGGCCGACTTCTTCTCTTGGAGGCTAATAGCCTAATATAAATTATTTTCTTGAGCCGACAAGGATTCTAGGGTTATTAGCCAATTCATTAGGGTTTTTCTTGCTTCCCAGAGTCTTCTATTCTCTTCAGGTTCACGTGTAGAGGTAAATACCTCCCGCAGCTACCATAATATTAACACTCCCTCCTAGATAGAGAGGTATTTACAGGTAATGGACTTGAGCACAAAACATACCATGTACCCGGTGGCATCAATATAGTCATCTAGACTATTTCATGACTAGATCATGAGCATCACCATCACCATCAGCTGCATCATCTCTCGAAACCATACTTCATTTGAGTAATATGATGTTGGATAAGTCACTCTCACCATGGAGTGATATAAGAGGAGTAAAAACTCTGAACTATTTTTCGTCTAGAAAATCTCCGTTCATCATTCATCTGAATGATCATCTCCAATAATCTATTGATAGTCTTCAAGGCAATTAGAACAAGGATAGAACACACCTGTGTCTATTCATAGTAGTACACAACTACAATCCAGTGGTTAGCTACCACATCAAGTAACACACAAGTACTTGATCAGCAACGTATAGTTGTGAGCAGTGAAACACATTCACCACAGTAGTCCTCATCTACTGTCATATAGTCTTCATAACAAACATCTGAGAGCATCCTGCATAGAAACAATGTT
>ML777514.1:218676-232674 GCA_009831015.1 Picea engelmannii
CTCATAACTTGTCCAATGTTTCTAACTGAGAAGAGATTCGTTAGGGCATCGTACATCTTCTTCGATGAGTCAAGATGGGAGATGTAGGGTATCAAGTGGTATTTTATGGAATCCACTATGATACTCATGGAATTGATGTCAACATCTTTGAACTTCTCCATAGCTGCAACGTTATGCGGTTCCTTCTCTTCTCCTTCTTTAAACTCTGGCTTCACGATCTTTCCTTTCACAATGTCCAACACTTTATTCTTAGCAAGGATGAGGTCAATTCTTGTCTTCCATGCTCTGAAGTTAGAGGCTCCTTCTAGCTTGTTCTCAGACTTCATAGAGTTCGTCATGGCTTGCTTGACTTGGTCAAACCCTAGATTTGACCAGAAATCCAAACTTCACGTCTTGGCCTTCTGAGAGTACCAGGAGATGCGTTGGGCTAAGGCGCACTGATCTATCTGGAGATTAGGTCAATCTCGTCACTTAAGGTGCCTCAACAAGAGGTTTAGGGTTTCTGCAACTGCTTCTGTTGGTAACCCTAGTTGCAGTGCTTTTGGAAGCTGCTCCTGCTAGTAACCCTAGTGGCAGTTCCTCAACGAGCTCAATATCTAGCGGCTATGTTTCCTTCCAGCGTTTTAGGTTAACTGAAGGGGTGTGGGCCCATAACCTGTTAGAATATAGAAGATGGTGTGCTCGTTTTACCATTGACTATACCCTTGTCACCCAACCACAGGCCGAAGCCTCCCTCCGAGCACCTTAACCTTGACCTGAGAATTCCTCCAGAAGCAAGCCCTAGTCTAGATAGCCAAACAAAGAGCAGCGCATCTCTCCCCAAGGATAGTGCATCACAAAAAGCTGATCAGATAGTCCAAACCCTAGCCAAGAGATATCCAAGACAAATACTGAAACTTGTTGCTGTTGCAGCTGCACCTGCAACCCTCTTCCAAACCTGCGCACCAGCTGCAACTGCAGTGCGCACCAACTGGGAAAACTGTAGTCCTGAGATGTGTCAAATGAAAGACTGGCGCCCTGTATTTATAGTAATCCTGCCAGTATACTGGGGCCGACTTCTCCTTCTGGGTATGTGTTTGTTCAGTATATTATTATTAATTATGGCAGACTTCTTCTCTTGGAGGCTAATAGCCTAATATAAATTATATTCTTGAGCCGACAAGGCTTCTAGGATTATTAGCCAATTCATTAGGGTTTTTCTTGCTTCCCAAAGTCTTCTATTCTCGTCAGGTTCACGTGTAGAGGTAAATACCTCCCGCAACTACCATAATATTAACAGTTTCAACCTATAAATGCAGACCTCCTCCATGCATTTCATATAACTTTTGAATGTAAGGTTACACTAGTGGAATAGAGCCAAAAAGTGGAAAGATCATTGCTATCACTCAATCATCCTTATGTTTCGGTACCTTCATGCTACATAATTTTTCCCTCCAAAGTGCCAATACATAAAGGGATTTGTTGCATGTTCATCTTCAAAAATAGTGTTAATATGAGTCTAAAAGTTACAAATTTATTTCCAAGTGATATTTCAAGTACTATTGTATTTCCATTGGATACTAAAACAACTTCTTCTCTTTCCTCTCAAAATGTTGTTTAAATCATTGAAACCCATTGTTTGAATGCTTCCATAATTAATATGCATGCTTAGGGGTTAGATTTATTTATTTCCATTATTGTTTACTCACCATTTGTCCGCTCGTAGTTCTAAAAACCAACTAAAATAGGTTTTAAGTATCCACATGCACACAAAATCCATATGCAATGATAAGGGAGATGACAAAGCCTTAATTTGGTTCATGTTACTTCAATTATTTTTTGGATTAGAAAAGGGAAAAGTGGGAGTGTACTTGAGATAAACAGAATTATGTCTCAAAGTTTATGTTGTGTAAGCATAACGATACAATGACATTAAGGAAACACGAAGAAGAGAACAACACACCCTCTTTTGTTGGTAGAAAACGTTGTGTTAGCACTAAGGAGGCAAAGGTTGATCAATGACAATAATTACCATGATAGGTAAAATTTCAGCATTGAGTGCCACTAAAATATATAAACTTATTAATGTAATATTTAATGCATATTTGTCTTGTTAAAATCTCTAAGGCATGCCGTGATTGTAACATGAAAATGACAAAGATACCCTTTATCTGGCCAAGTAAATTGCAAAGGAGATTATACATGTCACTTGTATGCATATTTTGTTTCATGATTATCTCAAAAAAAAAAAAAAAAAAAAAACATGAAGAAATAATATAAGTAATTGCTCAAGGAAAAGTTGATAATACTTTTGCATTGTTGGTTACAATTTAACTTAGTACAGTAAAGATCCACCATATGGATTATATTGCATACTACATTCTCCCTTTCAAAAGGGAGTTATGAAAACTAGTTTCACACAACACTAATCAATCTTCCAATCAAATTAGAAATCAAACAAAATGAAATGAACTTTAGAGAAAGGTTGGGGGTAGATTATGAAGGAGATTAATCTCAATTTCAATGAGGCTAACCTTGACCCACTAAACATCATCATCTGCATATTATGTTCATGGAACAAAACATTAGGATTAGTTTAGCCACAAAATTATGCCTCATTTTAATTCGCCATATTAAAGCCCAACCTATAACCAATGCATTGATTCACCTTCTATCCATCTATTTCAAAGATAACAAGCCAAAAATAAAGGAAACATGGGCATACAACTTTATTGTAAAGACAAACAATAGTAGAAATCAAAGCATTTATCACATCCTTAAACAACGTAGCTTGTAGTCCTTTACCACCAATAGTTCGTTTGTACTTAACTTTTGCATAGATTTGTTTGTGCTTGAAATGAAGTGGAAAGAAATTTGTAGTGAGTAGGTGAACAAGAATTTCATTCAGTCATTCAGGGTGTTGACATAGGAGGTCCAAGTAGAGGGGTCAATATCCTCCTTGGTGAAAGTAAGCACCATAGAGACTAGGGGAAGTGAGGAGTACACAATAGCTTGTCATTTTAGCTTGGGACAATCTCATTTTTTATATATTAAAAAATTGTGTAGTTTAACTCTAGGGATATTTGTCCGAAATCCCACAATAAATTGTTGAATCTGCATATTGGAGTGGTTATTTCTATATAATCGAGTGCCCTAGGGGTTTTTCAGCACGTTAATCCATCTCTACATTCAGAAATGCACTTTAAACAACAAAAAAATTGTAATTTCGTAAAAATTTATGTCGTCAGATTCCGACAAAAAAACAAAAACATAAAATAATTAAACACCACCTTAAAAAAAAATCTAAAATAAAATATCCACCATTTTTATAGACAATTTCATACATTGCTTCATAATGTGTCTCACTTCATGAAAGATGATAATAGCGAGATAAAACTTTAAAAAGTTGTAATTAACTATTCCATTGGACCTACATAAAACCGTTTTAAAGAAACACAAATATCCATGTCATATAAATTTCAAACTAACATCTCTGTTTGAGTTTATGATTAAAGTTTTGACAATGGTTTTGTGACACCGAGCATGGAGACGAGGAAATTTAAGAAGCCAAGCTTAAGGCTTCCGTCGCCATGCCTAGAGCGTAGGGATTCGGGTTACCAAAGGAGGTTTGAAATAATCTCATGTGCAGTTATATGCCTGGCGCTTGTCGAATAGAGAAATGAGATCTTCTCTCTGATATTCGCTATAAATATCCTGTAATTCTTCGATTAATTCATTTCGGTTCTGAATTTCATCATTCAGTTGGTCTTCAGCGCATTTGGGCCTCTGCCTGGAACGCATTGCAAGTCTGCTTGAGACTATCAGCGGAGATTCGATCCACAGAAAGTGCGAACTGATTTTGAATGGTGGTCAAAATGAAGAGCACGCACTCCAAGTGAATGTTCTGACGAGATGGCCCCAGCGATCAAATTTGAACCCGTCCGGGCCCTTCCAAAGTGCTCTAGAGAAGTGTTTCATCCAAATTTGGCCTTGTAAATTTTAAGCTGAAATGACTAATTGATAAGAATTACTACAAAGGTCATTTTTTTAAATAGCCCGGTCAAAATAAATCTCACAATCCACCATAAGATCTACCAAATCAAGCATTTATAGTCATTTGAAGTTTTGAAGTTCCGGGATGGTAAACCTTTTGTATTTATAGTTACTGAGTAGCAGCTTAGCAGCTATAGAGCTTGTTTAAACTGCCTTGTCGCTCCAACCACCTTCACTTGTTGCCTTATCAAATAAGGGAACACTGTTTGAGAAACAAGCAGATTGCAGTTGATGTCAAGAATGCGTGGAAGATCTCAATTGTCTTTATTGTGCAGAATGTTCGTTCAAAACATAGGAAGACGATGTTAGGGCCCAAGAAAAATCAAATCAATAAATATGGAGGCCAAAAAATAGGGACAACCAAAGCACCTTAAAACAAATGCAAAAGAAGACCCTTATTCAAAGAACAGTCCCTGCATTGACCTTAACGCAAATCCGGAAGACACGAGATAAAATATTGTCCAGCATAAAGAAAGGGCATAAACCCAGCGATGGGTTTCGATGTGGAGACCAACCGAGAACGACAAACTCACGGGTGCTCCGCTGGGGGCATATAAGTCTAATGTATACATGTGATCGCTACAAGTATTCGAATTCTACTTCCCTAGAACACCTCTTGCTCGAAACTACCACATTCTTCAATTTATTAGTTTGTAACACCTCGTGAGTAATAAGCTGTATTATGGTTTTGATTGCATAGCTATAGCTCCCGACTCCCAACCATTTCAAATAGCAACACAATTTTTAATTATGGGTTCTCGCGATATATCATGCACTGAACAGGAGAGGAGCCTTTTATTTTCATGCGGGAGACAGTTGCTTTTAGGCCGAATGAATGATTCATGAAGGCCTGATGAACGTAATGGAGATTGTGAATCGTCTAAGAGAATAATAGCATGCCTTTTATTGGTTGGCTACCATACAACCACGAGGAAAAAGTAAATCTGAACAACTTTCTTAGCGCTAACGAAAATTTACTCTGGAGGCATGCTATCAGCCAAACAATGATAAGTGTATTTATGTTTGATTGAGTGCTAAAAACAAAATCAAATTTTTCTTAAAAAAAAAATAACATTCAGCCAAACCATCATATAAGCGTATTTATGTTGGATTGTTTGATTGGGTGCTAAAAACAAAATCAAATTTTCCTAAAAAAACAATCACATACAAATGCCACTAGGGAAGAATATATAGAGTATATTTTCACAACCAAATTTATATATTAAATTGGCATTTGATTCTAACTTTTTGGTTCACAAATCAGCATAGAACATACATAAATTCTCATAAATGCATTTCCCTATGAAGCTACTTAAAACAAAAAATATTTTCAACATTTTTTTTAGTACCATAGAATCTCCCAATGAAATAATGGTGTACTATGTCAAATTTGAGTGCAGATGTTTATTTTGTGTCTTTTTCTAGAGTTAATGGTCATTTCCTTATGGTGCTACTTACATAAAACAAAAATCATTTCAACATTTTCTTTTAAAACCACAAAAGCTCCCTATGAAATAATGGAGGTGCACTGTGTCGAGTTTCAGTGCAGATGTTATTTGTGTAGAAGCATGAATATAAATCCTTAAATGAATAAGACAACTCTAAAACTTCAAAGTGTTTATCAACTTTTATATTGAATTTTTCTATCTTATCCAATGTAACCATAAAAGTAGAATGCAGATTTGTTGAAGAAGACCAATAACCATTGAAACTTTTTTTTCTTATTACAGATAAAGTAAATTCAAGTATACATTTAAAAATAAACAAATAACACATTTTATTGAAATTTTACAATTTTTTTATGTAGCCGTTGTTTAATTTTTTAAGATTATAAAGATTTGAAAAGGTAATATTTTATTTTTGCATTTTTTTTGAATGAAGGGCTTACTTAATTTACAGGTCTATTAAAATACAATTATTATTTAATTTTTTAAGATTTTAAAGATTTGAAAAGGTAATATTTTATTTTTGCATTTTTTTTTAATGAAGGGTTTACTTAATTTACACATGTCTATTAAAATACAATTATTTTTGTAACTTTTCATCTTGAAAGGTTTATTATTTTTGTAACTTTTCATCTTGAAAAATTGGATAATCATATATTTTTGTAACTTTTCATCTTGAAAGGTTAGATAATCATATGCCCTTGAAAGGTTGAATGATCATATTCCTTGAAATTGAAATTAACACCAGCCATTCAAATTTGATCAGTACAAAAATTCAAATTTGATTAGTACGAAAGGCATTTTTGTTGTGTTTGAAAACATTATGCCAAAGAACATTTTTGTTGTGTTTGAAAACATTATGCCTCGATGTGCTCTTCCTCGTTGGAGATGAACTTCGACTCCATCACCCAAAGAGCTGTGTAGCAAACCTGCAAGATGCCAATTGGCGTGAATAGACGGATGGGCAAGATCTATTATAATGATCTTTATTAAAAACTCCTAACCCTCGGGTTTCAACTATAGTTGAGAAGCATACTTTTCGATCAATACTTATCAAATATCTAACTTCACAGAGCATAGTTATGGGCAATTTCAAGCTAGATGAAGCCTGCTTCTTTTGACACGAGTCAACTTGAAGAAATTGTAAAATACAAATGGCTGGTTGATAGGAAATATACAGCCTAAGTATCCGCTGTTTCCTATACAAATATGGCATCCAATCAACGCATCAAAAAATACAGAAACAAAAGAGCAAAAGCGTTGGTATACATTGCTGAAATCACATAGACGAATACAAAATTGTGATCCCATTTGATCCTCTGTGAGAGTGTACTATATCATTCCAGCCCAATTAGTCTAAATTTGACAAAGAGTAAAGTTAAAAGCAATTGCTCAAAAGATTAAAAGATATATGGCATCAAAAACTGTTAAACAATTAGCCATTATTGGAACACACCAGCAACGCAGTAGCATGTTGCAGAGCCCGTTAAGTTGGAACATATTGTCAGTAGAATAATTGAACCAAAGTTTTATGAACTAAGTGATATCTGCTTCTTTATCAAGCTCTACCAATTTCATAACAAAGTATACATGGAACTTCTCTGAATCTAAGTAGGTGAAAATCTAATTTACTTTTATTTTGAACAGTAATCCAATTCCCTTGATTGTGCTAGATAAGGGAAACTCGGCCACTTGTTTTGAGATGGAGGTTACATTAATAATTAATTCTAATCCTACTTCCTTTCATCATCAGATATCATAAATAGTCACTGATCTTGAAAGTAATCTTTACAGCTCACTTCTTCCAAACACCATAAATGTAAAAGCTATCCAAGCTTCATTACTTGTAAAACTTTCTTCTTCGTATTAAAAACTGAATTCCAAAATGCTGTCCTTTCCATTAGAAATTACTCTTATTTCTCATAACATATTTAAGAAAACCACCCCCGACATAAAGCACATAATCATAGATATTTAACTGTTCGTTGGAAAAATAAACAATAATTCAGCATAAGACTGCCAATCCTTCACATGTCATCAGCTTCATGCACATTTAAAAAATAGTAGTCTAGTCTAAACATCATAAGATTTTGACTTTTTCCGGCAATCATTACCAGAATCCGGCTATATAATTTTTGGTCAAATTGTAATTTTTCATTGCTAAAATTGCATTTTTTTTAATGCATAAATGGATTCAGAGCCCTCAAAAACCCCTATCAAACCTAGATTGTGCAATCTCAACAATTAATATCTGTGATTCCAGCAATTCTTGTAAGAATCCGGCAATATAATTTTTCGTCAAATTGTAATTTTTCATTGCTAAAATTGCATTTTTTTAATGCATAAATGGATTCAGAGCCCTCAAAAACCCCTATCGAACCCAGATTGTGCAATCTCAACAATTAATATCTGCGATTCCAGCAATTCTTCTAAATTTTTAGCCAAATTTTGGGCAAAAATGGTCAGACAAATATGACCAGAAAAAGTCCAAATTGTAGCATGTTTCGATTACATTGGAATTAACCAATATAGGATTAAGACAACCAGCATAGAAATAAAAAATATTGGAATCAACCAATACAGGATTAAGACAACCAGCATAGAAATAACCATTTTGTAAGACTTGCCGTGGCAACAGTTTCCCATTTCCACAGTAATCACCTTCATGCACATTAGAAAACAAATCTTACTGAGATTCCTGTTGCACCTTAATTATTCTCTCTAAAAGTGAGAATGCTAACAAAAATAATCCTTTGATTTCAAAAGTGACAATGATACCGATTTCCTGTTTCTATCAACATCCTTTATGGCTAAGACATCTAGTTATAAAGAGCATAATAAGATAGTGCATAACGGGAAAACCTGGAAACGACAGAGAGGACACTGCATACGTAAAATATGAGTTCCCTCGTTCAACACATAACTACCCTAAAATCCTTGATCTACCTTGGATAATATGATGATATTTATATACCCTATCTATAAATTGATCCAAATCAATTTTGAGGTTGTGAGCATAAAAAGCATGAAATTAGACACCTAGGTAGTAAACTCTGACTGGATTTAGGAATAGATATAGCAAAATAATTTTGCCAGGGCAGTATTATTTAGTAAATAGGAAAGTGAGTCTTTGCTTGGTTATAGAACGTTAGAGTTTCAGACTTGAGCAAACTTCCAAGGTAATGAAAATAAAACCAATAGAGAATTAAGCGGGAGAAACCACGTATCATGTAGAATAGCTAACCATGATAATAAAAGCAATCTATATCTAAACAATAAACCATGATAATAACTGTGCCTTCAAGGTTTTTTGTTTTGTGTTTTCAACAATATTGCATTCAAACAACTCTTTTCAGTTTTAAAAAAGCTGTGTCAAGACTACAGATGCAAGAATATAAAACTAAATCAACAATTAATTTAAATAACAACTGAAAGAATTATGATAAGCAGTAGATACTGGAATGTCAGGCCCAAGCAAGAACCTTTGGTTCTAAGCTATCAAAGCAAATGGATATGAATTCAGTACAGAGCTTTAAGCATTCATATTGCCTTTGATAGCACAAAATCACGATCCAGTGTTAATCTGAATATACACAATTTCATATCATTAAAGTGCAAATCATGCCCATAATATGAATCTGAGCTTCAGGATAAAATCTGCTGACCAAGTGTGCACTCCTTGCCAAGTGACCAAGTGACAGACTTAGTATCATGACTAAGTAACAACCAAATAAGGCCCTCTTGATTGGGTTTGTATGTCAACCATGTTTTTACGAAGAGAAAGAAGAATTATAGCATGCTTACGTAGTTGGATACCTCCTTAAGGGTGCACATATTGAGCACAATTCTCCACAAGAGTTATGATACAAAGCAAAAATTAACAATCTGTGGTAGATCAGACAATCAACAGTTTCCAATCCACAGGCTCTACAAATATAAAATGAAGACTCTATGCTTCACCAGACAGTGAACATTTCTATTCAGTTGACGGTCCCTATTTGTTTTGTGTTTTCAACAATATTGCATTCAAACAACTCTTTTCAGTTTTAAAAAAGCTGTGTCAAGACTACAGATGCAAGAATATAAAACTAAATCAACAATTAATTTAAATAACAACTGAAAGAATTATGATAAGCAGTAGATACTGGAATGTCAGGCCCAAGCAAGAACCTTTGGTTCTAAGCTATCAAAGCAAATGGATATGAATTCAGTACAGAGCTTTAAGCATTCATATTGCCTTTGATAGCACAAAATCACGATCCAGTGTTAATCTGAATATACACAATTTCATATCATTAAAGTGCAAATCATGCCCATAATATGAATCTGAGCTTCAGGATAAAATCTGCTGACCAAGTGTGCACTCCTTGCCAAGTGACCAAGTGACAGACTTAGTATCATGACTAAGTAACAACCAAATAAGGCCCTCTTGATTGGGTTTGTATGTCAACCATATTTTTACGAAGAGAAAGAAGAATTATAGCATGCTTACGTAGTTGGATACCTCCTTAAGGGTGCACATATTGAGCACAATTCTCCACAAGAGTTATGATACAAAGCAAAAATTAGCAATCTGTGGTAGATCAGACAATCAACAGTTTCCAATCCACAGGCTCTACAAATATAAAATGAAGACTCTATGCTTCACCAGACAGTGAACATTTCTATTCAGTTGACGGTCCCTATGTCCGAACAAAACTCGAGCCACCATTAGGTACACAACTCTTGAAGAATCGAAATAGTTTGTGCCGCTCTGTAGGCTTGTAATGCAAAAGGAAAGCAGGATCTTCTCTAAGAGAATCATGGTATTGCTCTAGAAGTGATACAATATGCTCAAAATCTGGTCGCTTGCCTGGATTTGTTGCCCAGCATCGCTTGATAAGGTGAACAAATGCAGCAGGGCAAGCAGTCGGCAAAGGTGGCCTGGCATTCTGCGCCCATTTCAACCATATTTTTCTCTTACATCAGCAAGTGTATGGTCATTGATAAATCGAGCCTGCAGGTAATAAATCAATATATGCAAAAAGGAAGATTGACTTCTTACGTCTTTTTCTTGTTCGCTGAAATAAAACACCTTAAAAATTTTCTTTTACAAACAATCTGGCAATATTCTCACTTCCAAAAGTGAAATTTTAAATATATCACACAGAACAGAAAATAGTTACTTGCTCATCCAAAAAATGTATTAAATACCTATTAAATCAACCAAAACAATTGTATTCAAAATTTGAACTATGAGAGCAGCTTTTAATAAAGATATTTTCATTAATACAAAAAATCCAGGCAGCCTAATGTGCATGGAACCGATGCTGGGCAGAGAGGAGTTTCACATCATATACCAAGATCCAATCCCAGGGACTTTGTGGCACGTTGAAATAGCCAGGGGGCACCTGGAGGTACGGGTCAAGTTATGACAATGTGTGGCAGAATCCCATCAAAATGGTCTGGCCTTTCCGTATATTGATGGAGGGTGGGGTCCACGCCACCATATTAACAACCTAACACCGTCACCATGTTCTCTTCAAGGCCGTCATTTTGAGGAAGGTCTGACATCATTCACTCACATTAGGTTAATTCGTTATGATGGCATCTACACCCAAATTACTACCCAAATGCTCAGTTGCGTCGTCAATCTACATACCATTCTCATCAGAGACACCTAGATTTTGGTTTTAGCTTATGATAAAGAAGGCTCGTGCTTCACCCCACTCTCTGGCCTAGCTTCAGGCCTCTGAACAGCAACTCCACCCTGGTGCACATCTAAGGAATCACAGTTGAGGGCTCTTCTTTGGACAACCCTCAGTTAGCTCCTTCACTGAACTCTACACCAGTTCTAAGCACTAAAGTTGGACCCTGGATCAATGAAGTTGATGATCGATAAAAAATGTGATGCTAATGGAAACATGCCTTCTTCTCATTCTTCTGTTGTTGAAAACTTGATCCTGCTGGGGCACTGGGAGATATTTCATGTGGGGTCTTCTTCAAGAATGCAACCTCCTAGTATTCCACAAAAAAGACAAGTTGATCCCTTCAACCTTGTTCAGCAAGGAACATAGGGAAAAAAAAGAACTTGCAACTACATGTTTTCTTTATGCATGTGGAATAGCATTTAATGTAGCACACTGAATCTTTTACTATGAGAGGGTGTGTGTTATAAATGAGGGTCCTAAAGGATCCATTCATCATGATCTAGATGAATAGCCTTCTTTTCTGTTTATGTCATATTTCTTCTTATCATTGTACTTCTGTTTTTTTGAGTGAGTCACTAAAAATTGTCTTCACCCTTGGGCCTTGGGTCGAATTATTACATGGTGGGGAATAAAGATATTTTTGTTTTGGCTCGTAAAAGTTGCAATTTTTTTCCTTTGATCCTTGAAAATTTAAATTTCAGACTTTCAAGTTCAGGATTTAAAGTTTTGTTTGAAATTTTAAATCTCCCTTTATATATATTGTTGGACACACCGACCACACTGGGGGGGTGTGGGGGGTGAATCGGTGTGAGGCTCTTTTTACACTTCTTTACAAAACACCTTAGTTAGCCATCACCATTCACAACATCATTACACATTACTTCTATTCATACTTAGTTGCTTGCATGTAAACATATCTCAATTACATATATTAACAATAAAAAACTATGCACCATCACAATAAAGAACACAAGATATATGTTGAAGTTTCTTTTGTATTACGGACTACAATCCTTGGGGTTTATCAGCACTAAATGAAATGAGCACCAACTCTCATTGCAAGACCCAGCCTGCAAATCTCAGCACCAACTGAGAAAAGGAATCCAATCCTCAAGTACAAGACCCGGCCTATAGACAGAATCCAATGTGTCAAGAGGTACACAACCTGTCTATACTGCAGCACGCATATGTACACGACCTGCCTATACTGTAGCATGCAAATGTATGTGTTCTTCCTTATATCAACTTGCGTACACCTTTAGAAACTAGGGTTTCTAAAACTTCAAACTTTTGGCCCTTCAAACCCTTTTTGCCTCTGTCGCATCCACCTGTGGCCTGTCACTACAACCAGCCTGTCATTGCTCAACTTGTACCATCCACAAAAAAATCTACACCATCCAACAACCTATGCATGTTCCTCATGCATACACCATCACAGAGCTAAATATCCCTCAACCATATCAAAACAGAACTACGCTACTAACTAGCCACCATCTACCATATCCAAACATCACAGCAACCATACAAGGAATGCTTCAAGCTCTCACCATACCAAGAGTAAATCTAAGCATAAAGACAGCATATAACCATACCATATCTTCTGTAGCAGATCTAAACCAGTAGACTATTGTTCTGGGAACTTACTTCGAACTTCATGAACCTAGCACCAGCACTTACTCAAGTTTTTCATGTCCTTTCCCAACTGTACGCGCCCTGCTCTCCTTCAACCCACATACGTATGTACCCTGGCCCACAAAAGCCTGCGTACTGCTTCAGAAAACTAGGGTTTTCTGAACCTCCGAAACTTTCGCTATCAAACCTCAAACTTACGGAACTTCTAATGCGTCCATGAGTACCTGCAATGAATCTTTCACCAAAATAAATCTTCAATATGCTCAAGAGATTCACACCCATAAGAGACCCTTGCTCTCTTATTTATACTTCTCCAAGTAGCTTCTAGGGGTTATCATCTAACCAACTTCCTTCTTTTGGGGCTAACCCACTTCTAACCACTTTCCACTTACAACCACTTTATCCACAAATAGTAAGTTATCCACTTCTAATTGCAACTAATTTATTTTTAATTATATTCTTATTGCAACCACTTAACCCATGACTAACCACTTTGACTAGTCAACTTTCTTCTAGGAGCTTCTAGGATAATTTGACTTCTTTGACCTTCTAGGGGCTTCTAGACAACACTAGGGTTCTCCAACTTCACAAGACCATAACTCTCTAACCATGAGGAGTTATGTGACGCTCCACATATCACCTGAAATGGCATGATGAGCACTATCCATCTAGAATAGTCTCACTTACAAATTCACTGATCTTCATTAACTTCACAATACCATAACTCTCTAACCGTGAGGAGTTATGTGACATTCCACATATCACCTGAAATGGCATGACGAGCACTATCCATCTAGAATAGTCTCACTTACAAATTCACTGATCTTCATTACATTATTCTACAACCAACCTTGGGTTCCTTAACCACACATCTAGGATGACTCAACCACTTAACCATTTGGACTTCGCAAAGCGTCTTCCCGTGAGGGCTTTCATCATAAGGAGACCACTTTGGAGTTCATTCATTTGGTACTTCCTATCAGCCATGATATGATATCAATGATACAACTTCTTCCTATCAACCAACACATCACTAAGACACCACTTGACATCAATTACATCAATGACAACATAATCCATCAATCAATACATCAATGATACAAACACATTACTATGACAAAACTTGACATCAACCCTTTGACATCGATGACAACATAGTACAACATATATAGGGAGAATATATATATATATATATATAT